>JFAV03000040.1:0-193560 GCA_000585475.3 Hanseniaspora vineae
ATATATAATTTTATATCCCATATAGAATTGAAATTACAATAATAAAAAAAAAAAAAAAAAAAGATTGTTTTTAAATGAAAATTAGTAAACGCTGAACAGTTGGGCTTGAGTGAGGAAATCTTTTGAAAACGAACCCAGTAACCTCTAAAGCTGTGAGGAGCGAACTGGGTTTGACTTTCCAATGTGCTTGTTCAAAGTTGCTTGGGTTGTTGTTGTGCAAATAGTGTGACGTATTACGTCTGAGATTGTCGGAGGGGGAAGGGAGGGGTAATGGATATATTATTACGTGCCACACGTGACTTATTTTGTTTGCCAGTCATTCCCCGAAGAATTGCTGGGTGGTGTTTGCCATGGCGAGAGACTCAAATGCCGTGGAGACAAAAAAAAGAAGTGACAAAATTCTGTGTCTTTGTCTTTGTGCACAAAGAATACGTGCGTCAAGCAAGTCAAAATGTTTAAATGATTGATTCTTGTTTTTTGGGTAAATGTGTTTCATATTTTTTTATCATCGAGACAAAAAAAACAACCATTGTTAAAATATGATGTAACGTGTGCAGGCGCATACTTTTTCGCAGGAGTTCTTGCTCAGTGGACATGCTCTACAGAAGCCACCCTCTCATCCATTTATCCCCTTTTCTGGATAAGTTCATTCTGCCTAAGCATTCAGCCATGACAAAGCATGTTTCAACAAGCCACGTTCTTCCGATCTTGAAGCATTGAGTCTAACCTTGAGCATTCGCGGGAACGAGCTTTTTGAATCAATTCTGCCCTTTATCTGGTCCTTCTTGTCTGCATGGATTGTCCTCGGATTAAAATCGAAATTTTTAATTGTTTCTAGAACTAAAAGGTTTATGAACAAAGTCAAGAAAACTGTGTGTGACAATTCAGTTCGAGGGTGATTGCGTGCTAAATTTGCTATGAGTGGGTGTGTGTTTCTTGGAAATTGTGTGCGCTTTATTCGTTGTAATTGTTTCTAAAATTAAATTGGGTGTTGAGTGTGTACTCTTACTGGCAAATATTTAAATCATTTGACTGATCTAAACTTCTGGTATAAAAAGTCAGACCCTTTTAGGGAGTTATAAACTCAATTAACTTAAGCTCTAGAGCAAAGATTATTAAAAAACAACAAGATCCATAAAAACCCAAAAAAAGAAAAAAAGAAAACAACTAACAAAAATGTCTGCTAACGAATTTTACCAAGGTGCTGACAAAACACAAAACCAAGCTTACCAAGGCCAAAACCAGCAAGCTCAACAAGCTCAAGCCGGTCAAAATGGGGAAACCAACGACAAAGGTTTGCTAAGTACTGTTATTGGTGCTGCTGCCGGTGGATACGCTGGGAACCAAGGTTCGAGCAACCATTCTACTCTAGGTGGTCTAGGTGGTGCCCTTGGTGGTGCTTTCTTGGCTAACAAAGTTTCTGATGCTTTTGAAAACCACAGCAACAACAACAACAACAACAACAACAACAATGGGAACTACGGAAGACCTCAACAGCAGCAAGGCGGTGAAGGGTTCCTAGGTAAAATTTTTGGTGGTGGTAACAACAACAACAACAATGATAACTATAACAACAACGAAGGCCGTCATCACGGTAACCATGGTGGCTTTGGTGGTCCAGGTGGTCCAGGTGGTCCAGGTGGCTTCGGTGGTCCAGGTGGCAACCAAGGTGGCTTCGGTGGTCCAGGTGGTCCAGGTGGCTTTGGTGGTCCAGGTGGCAACCAGGGTGGATTTGGTGGTCCAGGTGGCAACCAAGGTGGCTTCGGTGGTAACCAAGGTGGTTACGGTGGCAACCAAGGCGGCTTTGGGGGCCAAGGTAACCAAGGTGGTAGATGGTAAGCGTTTACGCCTTTGATTAGTTGAGTACTAAAAAAAAAGTATTTTAATTGATGTTGTGTATCTGAAAACTATATATACCTATATGTACATATATGCCTAAGAAAAATGTCTATATAACGTTATGTTCCCTTTGCAAAATTCTTGTATATTCTAGGCAGCTCTGTATAGCAAGTCGCCTTTGATCATAAGTTTGCTTTTGCGACACTTACAACTGACTTTTATATCACGTGATACTTGGTTAAACTAAATTCTCGTGACCTCTTTTGTAAATAGCGTTTCTTTTTCCATTCGATAACCTTTGCTATAGTGCACTTTCCACTGATGAGATGGATATTTGTGAACAAGCCTTTAATATTCTCTAAAACAACCTCCGAGCAAGAATCAACTACTTAGAATAACAGCTTAACCTAAAGTTTTATTAAAAAAAAAAAGAAAACACTCAAACACTCAGCTTGAAAACTTAAAATGAAATTGGATACCAGCCATATGAGATACTTAACCTCTGAGGACTTTAAAGTTCTTGGAGGTGTGGAACAAGGGTCTTTGAACCACGAATGTGTGCCCATTTCTTTGATCCACAGATTATCTGGTATGAGATCGATCAGTGGGACAAACAGGTCGCTTGGGGATTTGGCCAAGTTGAAATTAGTTTCGAGAGTGAGAAACGTGAAATACGATGGTTTTAGATTGACTTACAACGGGATCGATTATATGGCTTTGAAAGCCTTGCTAAACAGAGAATCTCTCTACAGCACTGGTGCGATGATTGGTATTGGTAAAGAATCTGACATTTACAAAGTCAGTGACAAATATGGGGTGGAAAAAGTAATGAAATTGCATAGACTTGGTAGAACCTCTTTCCATACGGTTAAAAATAACAGAGACTACTTGAAGAAGAACAGTTTCAACACCAACTGGATGCATTTGTCCAAAATTGCTGCCAGTAAGGAGTACGAATTTTTGGGATTGTTGTACACAAACGGCTTTAACGTGCCGCAGCCCTTTGACTGTTCAAGACATGCAATTTTAATGGAATATATCCGGGGGTTCCCAATGAGAAGATTGAGAAAACATAAAAATCTGCCAAAATTGTACAGCGATTTGATGAATTTTATTGTGAAGTTGGCCAATAACGGGTTGATTCATTGTGATTACAATGAATTTAATATCATGATCAAAGACAACCACAACGAGGCAGACGAAAATGATCTTGGCTTTATTGTCATTGATTTCCCTCAAGCCGTTTCTATTGAACATGTTGATGCGGAATACTATTTTAAAAGAGATGTTGACTGTATTAGAAGATTTTTCAAAAAAAAACTGAAATATGAACCAAAAGCTGACTCAACTATGTTGGATACAGATGGATACGGAGACGGGTACAAGTATCCGTACCCTGTTTTTAGCAGAGATATCAAAAGAATTAATAATTTGGACGAACTGGTACAGGCATCTGGGTTCAGCAAAAAGCATCCGGGAGACAGAAACCTGGAACTTGCTGTGGAAAGCATGAGAGGAAACATTGACGAAGAAGCATATGATAGTGCAGAGGAATTTTCAGACGATTCAGAAGAAGAATCAGAAGAAACGTCGGACGACATCTACTCTTCAGATTATGATAGCGAAGATGGTGATGACAGTCAAGATGAACTGAATGAGGAAAATGAAAAAATCATCAACGCTTTGTCCACTGGTGTAGGTAACTTGAAGATGGACAAAATGGGTAATTATATACTAGATGAATAAACAAAATTTTAACTGTTTTGTACTTTGTTAACATTTTTATATGAAGCTTCTTATCGAACAGCATTGCTGGAAATGCATATAAGAGGTGTAGAAGGTGTTTGCTTAATTGATTTAGGCATATTCTGCGCCCGAATCCTCTTCTTCTTCTTCTTCTTCTTCTTCTTCTTCTTCTTCTTCTTCCATATCCTCGTTCTCGTCATACTCTTCTTGTTGGTTCAATTTTTGATCTTCCCCGTCTTCAACTGTACGGTCTTCCAAATCATCGTGCCTTTCCTGTTGAGCATGCTGTTTTGATTGATTAAATTGTTGGCTATTTTCTTCTTCCTCTTCATCCTCCTCAATGTCAATACTATGTGTACCTGCTTCTTCGTTCTCTGAATCATCTTCAGAGTCTCCACTACCATCAGACAAATCACTCTCGCCAACGAAATTTTCATCACCTTCCTCATCATCTTCGTCTGAGTTTGCATTTATATCATTAATGTTTGAGCCGGACCCTGCTAATTGTTTTTCCGCTGCTGCTAATGCACTTTCTTGTCCTCCGTCACTTGTCTGTGGTTTCCCTACCGGTTTGGCTTTCAACTCTGCAGTCATTGATTTGTCAATCACTTCTTTACTCTTTACATAATTGTCAATAGTGTTGTAATCACTTTGATCAATCATTGAAAATTCTGTTTTTTCATCATTTTTGTCAATCAAAGTACAACTGAAGGTCAGTCTGGTGATCGAAGAGTAAGTGATGGAATTAACATCACTAGTTCTGAAAATAAGAATGGGTTTTTTGAAACCAAAAATAATATAGTCTGGCAAAAAATAAAGCGTACCCTCTTTGGTAGTTCTGTGACAGTTAATGAAAAACGGCTGCACGGCATGACCACTCTCAGTGAAAGCTTTACTGCTTTGATTGAAGGGATCAACTATTTTAAAACCCGTAAGAATTGCTTGTTTTCTGATGTAGTCGATGCATTGTTGAAAATTGCTTTGTAGATGTGCATTTCCTGGTAGTGAGTTTACAACTTTCAAATCTGACAACTGTTTTATTATTGAGTCTTTGTTTAAAGACAATAAGAGAGGCTCGGTAAAAGTTGGGTTTGTTGATTGCTTGTATTGGATAAACAAATAGGACAAGTTGCTTTTTTCAGGAACAGGCAAAAACGTGGCAAAAGTGACATTATTAATCAAGTTCGTTATACTCAACTGCGAGATATTGTCTTTAGAAAGATGGATTTCCGGACTCTTTGTATTGGCATTGTAGGATATGGAAAAGTCGATTTTCTTTCTGAATGGAGATATTGCAGAAACGTCTTTTAGAGTAAATATATCAGTTTTAACTCCATTGTCTGAGTTTAACTCCACCTTTGGTTTTTTTCTATTCAAATCATTGGAATTTTCTTTGGCAAAATTATAAATTTTTTCACTAACTTTGAGAAAGCTTGTCCTTTGTTCTTCGTTCTGGCAATGTGCTAGCAAGCTAGTCAGTTCGGTGTGCAAATCCTTTGGTAATGCTTCTAGAAAAGTGTGCATTGTGCAATACGTTCTGTCTGGCTGGATGTTTTTGATTGTTTGTTTTTGTCTCAGTAGTCACTCTTTGAACCAATAAACTCATTACAGATTTTATTGCCTATTTAGATAGTCAATGGAAAAGCTTTAAACTTGGCTTTTGTATATTTTCAAAAACTAGACAATGTTTACAATTTATGACAATGATAAAACGTTTGCTCTACTTGAGTCTAGTGCCCATGTGACCTGATACTCGTAAAATAAAATTTTATCTAAAAAACGAAGATTGGAGAAATAAACAATTAATAAACCAAAACACAGGGAATCCTGACTGAAATATTTTAATAAATTAAAGACACTCCAATATACAGTTACACATTCAGTGGATATATGAGAACCGTTCACAAGATCAAAAATCGTCCCAGGCGTCTTCACTTTTCTTCTTCTCTTGCTGAGTGGGAGTGGTTGTGGCAGCTAGTGTGTCGTGTTCACCTGCATGAGACGAGTGGGGTTCAATTTTTTCAGTTGTAGGGCCTTGTTGATACCCATATTGATCTTGGATATTTTTGGTGAAATTAGACAGCGCCTGGATCCCGTATGAACTAGTTTCTTGAAATTTCTGTCCAAATTGCTGAGCAGCTCTGTATGCTTCTTCCTGCAATTCGCCCTTTTGATAATGATCAACTTGTGGCTTGATGACATTCTGCTGCACATCTTCCACTGTTTTGGAAAGAGCGCTCGCAAACATTCCCCAACCTCTGGACAAAGTGCCCAGCGGATCAGATTGCAGCTTGTCAAGAGTCACAGTAGCGCCATTTTGTCTGTTGTTTGAAGCAGGTTGTGGGGAAGGAGAACTACCAAAACCTTGGTATTTACCCCCTTGAGATGGAGGTAAATGTGTTGGTTTATCCGCATTTTTTTGACCCAGTTCATGGAAATAGGCTTCGTTTTTCTCTTTTCGAGTATTTGGAGCAGGAGACATGGAGCGCCTGTTACCAATAAAATCGCCACTTTTCCCAACAATTTTGGTGGCTGTGTTATTTTTGTTAATGGAAGAAGAGGAGTCAGATGCTTTTTTTTTAGCTGGATCCACAAGAGAAGAAGGATCAAAATCAGCATGTTCAGGTTCCACAAACTCTTTGTCTTCCACAAGACACGTCAATTTTTCCTTGTAGTCGTTAGCAATTGGGTTGTCGTATTTCAAATTTGGTGGCAAGGATAGGTCAATTCCATGAGACTCCATGTATTCATTGAAAGGATCGTTCCCACCTTTTTCCATTCTAATCAGCTCTTCTTGTTTAAATTGATCCATAGTTATGCTTCTCACAAACGAGATATGAACACCCAAACCTCTATGGATCCCGGCACATTCTAAACAAATGAAGATACCAAATTTTGGAGATGCCCATTGTGGATTAGGTTCCGCACAATCAACGCATTTCTTATTTCCTCCAATTTTTTGCAATTTGAGCAACCTTCTTCTGTTATCTGGGTCAACTTTCCATTCAGACATTTTTGTTTACCGTCTTTCACTAATTTTTATTTGTTCTTTTCTTTTTTGCAAGATAAGCAAGGAGGTTGTCAAGATGTAAGCGAAGATAAATGGCGACCGTACTAAGTAAGCCTAATAAGAGGGGAAAATTCCGTTAAAAGATTATAGATTAGATTTCAATCTGTGTACGAAGATCATTTCAAGTTCGAGCTATCATGCTAAAATCTGAAAATGAATGTTGGTGATTTGAACCCTAAGCTAAAGTAAACGAACGACAAGAAATCCTATATCGAGGAATAGAAAAAAACGTCAAAAGAACGTCAAAGCAAAAACTGTGTGCTATGGTGATATTGTTAACCTTTAAATGCAAAAAAACAAGAACTCGTCCTTGTTAGCTCAGTTGGTAGAGCGTTCGGCTTTTACGCAAAGCAAGGAACCGAAATGTCAGGGGTTCGAGCCCCCTATGAGGAGTTCTTATATTTTTTTTTTTTTGATTTGTTTTTTAACACAGGATTGTATCAGATCCACTGGTTTTGGTAACATTATTTCAAAGTTTACATTGCTAATTATTCACAAGAAGCTTAATGCTATTCTGTTTTTTGTTTTTTTTTTTTTTTTCGTTTATTTATCATAATTGGTTAAAATATAAAGGTTATTTTTAGTGCAATGAGTTGTTTGCATAAGCAGCAGCGGTAGCAACGTCTATAAATAATTGATTTTGGGGAGGGCGTTTAGAATGTGTATTTCAGTTACAAAACACCATTTGCTACTGGCTCTGGTGTTTCTTCTCTCAGTCTTTTATGTTCATTATGTTTTCTGTCCATGACCAGGTCATCACAGTCCATGCATTCGGCACTATCACGGGCCAAGTCGTTTTTTTCACGGTTATCAAGAGATAAAAAATCTTTGATTAATGGTTCCGAGCTCATATTTGCCAAAATGTTATGAAAGTTGATTAAAATGTAGTCTTTCAAAGCAACAAAATTTCTCACAGATTTGGCAGATTCCGTGTCTTGTTTCAAGTCCATAATGTTTTTGATGAAATCTAGAATTGTGGATGTGCATAAATTATCCTTGAATTTGTTTTCATTCAAAAGTTGGAAAACACTCAATAAAACATTTTCTGATATGACACAGTCAATATATTTCTCGTCATTTAAAGAAATAATGCATTTCAAACATCTAACTGAGGCTAATTTCAGTTGCAATGAAGATTTTGGATCCATAGCAAGTTTTGAGATGTTTTGCATCAAACTATTTTGCAAAATGAAATTTCTTGAAATATCCCGAGTGTGTATAATGGCAATGAATTTCACTAGTTTTACCAAGTAGATTGCAGATGAGTAATCGGAAAAGTTGTTTTCGATTAGTGGTTTGAAAAGACTAGGTGCGATGAGTTCATAAAATTTATTCAAAAACAGATTAATATGTTCATGCGTTTCTTTTTCATCTTCTTGATCATCCTCAGTATCTTCATCAATAACCATACCGTCGAAATTGACGTCATTGTTTAATTCGTCACCTTCTTGATAGTCTGCATCGTTTTCATCACCGTCATCGTCATCGTCACCGTCTTCCATTTCTTTAGTGTGGCTGTCTTGCATTCTTGAGTGAACAATGCTAGTGACCTCGCCATTGGTGACAGTGATTTCTGTTTTGTTTTGTAAAGTGTTGTTTTCATTCGCGAGTTTGATTTCTGCCACACTCTCAACATCGTCACCAATCTCATTGTCATTATCGTTTGCCACTGGACCAGTTGCGATATCAAAATGACTATAATTGTTTGTAAGAAAATCTTCTGCTCCAGTGTTGCCCTCTGGATGCAATAATGTTAACAATGTTTGAAGTAATTGATCTTTTAGACATGGACCTGTTTCATAAACCAAAAGCTCTGATATGATCGAGAGTAAAGACATGTCATGTTGTGAGTTGTCTAAATCTGTGTTGTTAGAATGTGATGCATGGGATGTGACAGTTGTTATCGCTTTGGTAGCAATCTGTTCAGAAGCTGTACTGTTGTTGGCAGAGCTTGTTTCTATGGAGGTAGTATATTCGCTTGTTGTGGTTGCTTTTTCATTATCTTTGGATGCTATAATATCTGCTGCTGCCGCTGCAGCACTGGCAATGGATGAGTTTGAGTTGACTAGTAAAACGTCATGTTCAATGATAATTACAATCAGGTCAGTGGCGAGCAGTTTGATGTTTTCATCTATTTGGGTGGAATCATCGTGCCTAGTAGCAGCAGTTGCAAAGGAATGTGGTGATGGTGATGACAAGCTTTGAGTTGTCTCCACACCAGTATTAGTCAATCCAAAGGCGTTTTGAAGCATTTTAAATAAACCGGCATGCACCAATTTAATGAAAAATTCCGCTTTTTCACTATGATCCACTAGCGATGTCTTTGCCATCAAAACACAATCGTGCAACAGTTTCAATGAGTCTAATTTTTGTTTTTTGTCCAAACAATTCAAATATACCTCTACAATTTGGTCCAAAATTGAGGATTTGTTGGTCATGTAATCAATAACAAACGTTTGATCTTCTTGGATGCAGTCTGTAATAATAGGATAATCTTCCAAGTACCGTACCAAAACAACGTCTCTTAGAAAAGTCAATTTGCAAAGCTGGTTGACCACCAATTTACAATCTTCTAGTTCGGTATCTTTATTTGAATTCAACAAGTCTTCTTTTTCTTTTTCTTCTTCTTCTTCTTCTTCTTTTTCTTCTTCTTCTTCTCTCTTTTGGTTCGATTTCTTTCCCCATTTGTTCATTTCAAACCATATTTGATTTTTCAAGTGTTGTTGTTTACTGATTTCATCAAAAGTTTCTCTATAATTTGCCTTCATTGTGGGGTATTCTGAATCGTATTCTAGGATCCCCAATACTCCATTGAAATAATCATCTCTTAAGATGAAATCTAAAATAATTTGTTCATTGAATAATATAATGGTTTTCAAAATTGAACTCAACAAAAGCAATTTTTTCCAATTTTTCTCCAATTCAGCGATTTCAAAATTTTCAATTAAGCATTTGAAATATTCTTGATCAATGATAAAATTAATTGTTTCTGTTTTCAAAAATTGATAAGTCAAATTTTCATTGAAAATTTTCAAAGCTTCAATCAATTCAATAATAGATAGGTGAGGATTTGTGCAGGGAAGATTAACTGGACCTGCAATGATTTCATGAACAGTTGTGTTTGTTAACAGATCCGATTTGATTGCTACTAGAGATATAGATTTCACCACATTAAGTTGCACATGCACAATGTATTCGCAAATATGATCGCATCCACTGCTCTCTTCAAAACTCAATGCAATGTCTCTTCCGTTCAAATCTTTCCATACAATCAGTGTATCTTCTTGTCTTTGGTATTCCACATTTCCTTCCAATTTTGAAATCAAAAGAACATTTTCAAGAGATTTCTCTTCTCTGACTAGAAGAAAAGGTTCAATCTGTGCATTATTAGTAGTTGAACTGTTTGTTTGGGTAAGGGTGGCTCCATTGTGTTCACTATCATTATTATGATTATCAGTGTTATTATTAATATTATCATAATTTTTCTCCCCTGTACAAAAACCCGTTCCTATATCTTTCCATTCGTTATTTTCTAATAAATACACTTTAACTCTTTTCTGCTGAGTAACACATTCAAGATGATGTAGATCCACATCTATTTGGTCTGTCTCTGGAGTGATGGGACTGCTCGATTGGGAGAAAGAAGAGTCATGCATGTCATCTATGTCATCCATGTCGAAACCTTGTACTTGTTCTATGTTTTTGGAAGTTACGTTATTTGCGGTATTTCCATTTTTACCAATTCTCGTGTTGTTATTGAAAGTGCTGGTATCATCGTTACCGCATGGCCTATCTACGGTACTCGCCATATTCCTTTGACTTTTAAAACTCAATATTTGGAAGTTGATCAAGTCTTGTCTTAATTTGTTCTATCCCTGTATTAGCTAGCAATTTACCTTCAAAACGGTCTCACAGAATTAATCAAGATATATATCTATATATATATCCTTGATTGACTATTCGTATATTTGGTGTGTATTTCTAAAAGTACCAATCCTTATCTTCTGCTCTATGCTTCTGTCTCTAAGTTGCTAAACTATCTCTTTCATTTCGTTTTTATATTCAAACAAATTCCATCTTTAGCAGCATGACCGAACAATAAATTTAGCCGCTATCAAGAAAAGTATCACTACGATATAGTTTTCACAAGTCGCAACTCCACACTCTTATCCAACCTCCCACGAACTGATCCGATAAGGCACCTCTACTTCAGCGAATACATCAAAAGTCGGGATAGATATCAATACAAGTCAAGTTGTTATCAGGACAAGAATCCTAGAGGTGCCTTGAAGTCAAGAAGTTGAGGTAAACAAGTTGAAGTTGTACCAAGTCACAAGGCGTTTGTCTTAACGGGGCCAAAAAAAAAAGCAAAAAAGCAAAAAAGCAAAAAAGCAAAAAAGAAACAGGAAAAAAGAAATTCACGGCTCTTCTTTAGCGCAGTTCAACACAAAAAAAACTTGAAGTTTAATTTAATTTCCAGTCTCATTTTTGTCTGATAATGTCAAAATGTTAAAATGCCTATAGATTACGATGATTACGATGATGATGATGATGATGATGATGATGATAAAAAAGGAACGTTGAAGCTAAAAAAAAAAACACAAGAAAAAAAAGAAAAAAGAAAAAAAAAAAAGAAAAAAGAAAAGATTTTGCTCACGGGGGGGCCAAAAAAAGAAAAGAAAGATAAAGTTGGAACGTCTGACGTTTTGAATGGCAACAGTGACGTTTTACACGACGAGTGACGTTTTCTGCCATCAAGTAATGATACCATAATTACAAGGTACACACTCAAGTCATAATGATTCAGTACATAGTTCATACTCACTAGAGAAAAAAAAAAAACAGAAAAAAGGATAACTTTATCTACTTCTCTGTTTGAGTCGCCTCAGTCTCTTTCTTTGGTGGGAATTTGTAGACTTGCAATTCATCTTCATAAGGGATAGGATCAAATCCAAATTCTTTAGCAAATGCATCGGAGATAAATCTTCCCCCGCAATAATGGACTGTGGAGGCGGACAAAAACTTGCAGCATTGTTTTGGGTACGTCAAACTGACCAACATGGATGGTTTCAAAAACGGCTCGTTTTCAAAAGGACCCCGGTCTACATGCCATCCACTTGGAATATCTACAGACACAATCTTGTGTGATTTTCCTACTGGATGATCAACAATGGTTTTTTGCAATGTGATCATGTCTTGTATAACACTTTCAAACGTGCTTCCCGGTTTGATCGGTGGTTTGAAACTAAAACCGAAAACACAATCAACGATATATGGGAATTTGCTGAAAAAACTCAACTGTGGAGATTGTGGAGAATTACGTGTGTTTTGTGAACTTAGCAATTTTTTAACAATCTCCACTTGAAACATGGTTTCTAGTTGATCACAAAGCTCTGAGTAAAAAGGCTGCTTGTTAATGCTTTTCTCGTACGTTGGATAATAAACAACAGGGTTCCATCCAAACAGTGCCAAATGTCTAGCAGCAACGAGCCCATCTCCCCCATTGTTTCCGGGACCAACAATGACCAAGACGTCTTTGCTACTAAAAGGTTCTCTTGTTGGTATGCTACTGCTGCTGCTACCACTGCTGCTAGTCCCACTACTTGTACCACTACTCGTACCACTACTCGTACCACTACTCGTACCACTACTGATCCCACTGCTACTGCTAACAGTGCCACCTCTAAAATGTCCATACTCTCTGTTAATAGCCTGGGCCACAGAAAATCCAGCAAGTTCCATTAATTGCTGTAACGTGAACCCATACTTGCTGGACATCAACTCTGCATCGATCTTAGCTGCTTTCACACTATTTAATAGCATCTTGTGTATAATGTATTTCGTTTTTGTTTCTTGATGTTTTTCTTTAATGAGTTTTTGTACCGTAACTTGAAGTTCTTTCTCATGAAAAGCCAATATCAGTTATATAAAACATCAGTTGACAAAGTGCAAGGGCCCAAAAATTAGGGTCGAGAAATCTATAGAACATTCAAGGGATGCTCCTTACATTGGCCACGTGATACAGGTGCAAGGAACGTTTTTCCCACAAGAGTCCAGATAAAATCAAACTTGGTATGTCATAAAATCGTTAGATCGTATATAAAAATTACATAGCTCATCCTCAGAGTGTCACTTCTTGATGTCCTTCAACATACTTCTCACAACACCCATGTCTTCCATAAGCATCTTTCTCAACCACAGCGTTTCTTGTCTTTGAAGTTCAATTTCTTGTTCCAACTGCTGAATTCTCAAGTCCTTTTCTTTCATCAACCGGTCGTAGATGTCCAATGTGTTAATGGATCCAATGCCCGCTTGGGCCTTGCTATCAACACCACTGCTGTTGTTCCGATTGTTGCTGCTAAGGTTCTTGGTACCGTCTAATCCAGGGTGCGGTCCACCTTTACTGAAATGATTATTACCATTAACACCACCACCACTGTCAAACCGAGATCCAGACCCATTTTTAACCCGTTGATTCGACTGAGGGATTCCATTAATCCCAGGCTGCATTCCAGCTGGCGCTCCCGCCTGCATGTTCATATTGGCAATGTTGGAAGGCGCGCTGTGTACTCCTGTCTTGTCCAGCATCCCAGACCCAAACCCAGCCGCTTGTGGGAACAACATGTTTTTCCTTCTTGATTGACTTCTGGAATGAGCTGATTGGCCGCGTGCACTGCCTGCATCACTTCCCCCATCCACACTTGTATTGTGTTTGATACTCAACGGATGTGCACCATTGACTCCATTGAATCCAACATTTACATCCAGATTATTAAGGTCTGGGGGACCAAGTGTCGACTCGGAAATCATAGGCAATTCGACCCCATTCTTTGTGCTATTAGGAATATTATTATTGTTATTATTATTGGCTGAGTTATTGGTAGGCTGACCGAAAAGACTGGTTGAAGGGCCATTATCAAAACCACGGTTCATAAAGGATTCCTCAGTCATCGTGCTGCCTGTGTTCATTTGGGTGCTGTATGCGTCAACAAAGTTCTTTGCTTGAACCGGCGAGTTATTTAGTTTGTTTTTGTTACTTTGCACAAAAGTCTGGTCGGCATTCAAAAACGAGTTAGCTTGACCTTCAACTTTCGCAACACTTGGAGATAACTTGTTAGAAAAACTCAACAATTCTTGCATATCAACATCAACACCATCAATAAATTTGCCTCCACCATTGTTGGTGGTGTTGTTGCCCTTAATATTCCTCTTGCTCAACATTTCAGCTGCCGCATTGGTGCCTTGCTTGCTCAAAGCCGAATTTAATGCATTTGTAGCAGCATTGATGATCATTTGCTGACGCTTTTGCTGTTCCAAAAGCGATGCAATGTTGTTTTCTTCATTTTTCTTTCTACGATCCTCCTCATCATGGTCGTCGTCGTCATCATCATCATCATCATCATCATCATCATCATCCCCTATGCTTGGAGCGTAGCTGTAACTTCCGTAGTTCAAACCTTGTCCAATATTAGGTCTTTTATTCTTGATGTTTATGTGATTAGACATAAACTCGGTAGACGTGTTGCTTCTCTTGTCTTTCTTTCGATGAAGACCCAACAATCCAGCTCTGTTAATACCGTCGCTTTTCGGAAGATTAGAAACATTGCTATAATAAGAAGACCCTGTGTACCTTCTATTTTTCATTGCTTTCCGTTGTCTTGCACGTCCAGCATTGTTAACGTTGTTTCTTGTATTATTTAGACTATCTTGCATAGGCCCCGATGCAGGCGTACCAGCAGTAGTGTTGCTCCCAAACAAAGTGCTGCTCATGTTGTTAACAGACAAATTTGGAATTTTAGCGTTGTCTACAGGGTATACCGGAGCTCCTTGATTTGCATTAAACACTGGATTTTCTGTAGTAGTGTTTGTAGTGCCAACTTCATTACTTTCAGTTAACTTTGCAAGATCTGTTGACGAAGAGGCCTGCAAGTTTAGTAAACTGTTTTCAAAATCCGCCATTGTGTTGGGGTCCAATAAATTATTGGACATCCCTCCAGTCGTTGGTGCTGCATTAGGAACATCCGTGAGCTGAGGATAATCGTTTGACGATTCCGCGTTGAACCCATCATTCAAATCACTTGTTCCAGCGGTGTTCAAGAAATTGTTCATCCATGACGTTGTTGGAGATGTCGGTGTGGTAAAATAACCCTTTTTCGTCGACTTTCTCTCTTTTTGTAATTTTTTCACTCTTTGTTTGACTTCTCTATTTAGTACGTAAGGCCCATTGGTGTTTGTGTCATTATTAGCAACGTTTTCATTAACTTTTGTACCGAGCAATCCAATATCATAAACGCCATTTGAAGGTTGAGTCACCTGCACGTCCAAACCTGAAGAAACTATAGTATTTGGCCCTGGCAAAGATGAACTCATGTTCATGTTGGAGCCATTTCCAACTATTTTAGAAGCATCTTTTGTAGGAGCCGTTTCAGCTGGACTAGCCGAAGAACTTAAAGCTTTGTCATACTTGTTTGTAAATTGGTACGTACCTGCTGAAGAATAGGCTCTTGGTAAGTTTGGCGCTGGACTGTTTTCAGCGTTTGTGTTGTTGTTGTTGTTGTTGTTGTTGTTGTTGTTGTTGTTAAAAGGCTTTTTAAATGCACCTTGCTTGCTAGACCCATCTTTTGAGCTGGTCAACTGGGTTATCAATTTGATGTATTTGTATTTCCCAAAAAACTTGTAAGTCATCGATTTCCAAACTGGGTCCATTATAAGTTCGTTATCTGACTTGATCTGCAATAGATTATCCGATAATTTGATAAAATACTTGGAATAAGGACAACCTTCATAGTTCAAATCCAATTCTCTGATAATTTGATAAAACTTTTGATATAACTCTATGGCAGATTTTGGAGAACCACTGGCACTGCCACTGACTTTAGATTTTTTCGTGTTTTTTCTAGGCTGACCATTAATGAAATCATTATTGCTGCCACTCACACCAACATTAGCATTCTCCTTATTTCCGCTTCCCATTTGCTCATTTTCAAAATTCAAATCAAAAAACGAAGCATTTGCTCCACTTTCTGACAAAAAAATCACATTGTACAATTTGGCGATCTTTGTGAAAAGCTCATTGTCTTTGCTATTGGTCAACCCCATCTGGTGGTATGGAGATGATCCAGCTGAACTAACAAAATCATTGATATCAACAATGACCACTTTATCGTTGGTGTTTCCAGAAAGAGTCACACTGGTGCTGGGATTGTTGGTGCTGGTAAACGGCTGCCCAGTTTGTACAGATGACGTCGTACCATAAGGATCGTCCGATCTGCTCAGGTTATCGCTATTTGCCCCTAGGGCACCGCTATTGTTTGGATTGCTCATAAAGCCATTTGCATTGGTACTTCCGCTTCCCTGACTAATCAAACTTCCAGACTCTTGATCATCTGTTATCCCTCTCCTTTGCAAAGTCAATACTTTATACGCTTTGATAAGAAAAACATCTAACTCAGACTGGTGATTCATCTTATTTGCAAATTGATGTACTTATCTAATATGCTGCTTGTTTATTGACGTAATAATTCAGGTTTTGATAAATAAAATTTGTGTAGGCACAGGTGGGGTGAATAAAAAGTTTTTGTTTTTTGTTCTTTGGTGTTTGGTGTTTCTTTGTTTTCAGAACACTTGAAAAAATAAAAAAAATGAAACCTGCCCAGCAGGCATAATAAAACTCTGGGCTAATTAATGAGGAAAACTGTAAAAGCTAATAAGAGAGAACATCACGCTGAATGTTAGTTGGAACACGGTTTGTTATTAAAATGTCATCATCACTTGATGTTTGCATCCGAGCTTTCAAACTTTTTTTTTTTTTTCGATATTTTTTTTTGCATTTTCGCTAAAAACCGCGTGCCATACATTCTCAAAGTGTTTTGTTCAAAAATTTTACTCATCGCAATTGTTGAAAACACCAATCAGTACAACGTGGTTCATTCGTGCAGCAAGGCACGTCTATAAGACACATTACTTTTTGCATTTTTATCATGTCACAAGCAAGAATCGGTACTTTTAAGAGGATGTACACTAACAAGTATTTGTCGTTTAGAGATTATAGTACAGGGACTGTTATACAAAGACTGTTAATATGGCTAAACATAAGGTTTACATGCCCTCCGTGACATCAGTCTTAAGAACCGAGGTATCAGCTTGGGATTGTGCGTCTTCCGAGTCTTCGGCGGTCACTTCTTGTTTAACGACAGTTCTGGTTGCATGCTCTTCCAAGACTGTGCCATTATCAAACTCCATTTCTCTTTTCACTTCGGTTTTCACAGCAACACTCTCAACACCAGCTTCAATTTCTCTTTTCACAGAAACGCTGTTTGTGGCTGGTGATGAAGCTTCAGAAGAGCTCTGGGCCCTCTGTGCCTTAAGCAGCTTTTCTCTTCTTTTCAATTCAGCCGCTTTTCTCTCTAGTTCTTCAATTCTCTTTTGTAGTTCTTTTGCACTATTGGTTTCAAGTTCTTCCAGTTTCTGCTTTTGGGCAAGAATTCTATCTCTCTTCAGCTGGTATGGAACAGTATGAGAAATATTTCTTAGTTGAGTTTTGCGCAAACTGGTTGCCGAGTTTTCAGAAGAAAGTGATTGTGAGTCTGAGCTTTGAGAAGCGGCAGAAAAGCCTTTCCCCAAATCCCTTTGATTGACTGCTGTTTCCGGAGTACTGGCCTTTCCAGCTTCATTCTCATCTGGATATTTGGCCAGTTTGTTCAAAGAATATGTGGAAGGCTCTCCATTAATTACCAATTTTTGAAAATTACTCAAACTTGGAGTGGTTGATTCATTGTTCAGTTGGGCGTTCACATTCACAGAAGACTCGCTGGTGCTTAAAAAGGGCTTTTTAATGTGGCCCTGTATTTTAGCGTCAGAAGAATCAAAAGACCCCATGGCAGAAGACAATTTGGTTGCCCTGTAGTTTTCATATAGGAAATTCACCATAGTGTCTTTAAAGTCCTGCAAATGCGACCCAAACAAAACTCTTTTCAGCAGCGCTAAATCACTGGTAACTGGATCATCAATATCAATGGACTTGGCAGCCCATGAATATGACCTTGTGTAGTGACCTGTGCTGCTATCCTTTACGTCAGAGCATATGATTGCAAACGGTTGTAAGGATTCAAGCATTTGATTGTCTTGCAAGGTCTCTAAATCTTGTTCATCCATGTCGTATCTGGAAGCACGGATTGGTTTTGTTGCAGATCCTGCACCGCGTGTGTCACCGGAAGGACTAACGGGCTCATTTTCTTCAACGAAATCATCGTTCGTGACAAATTTGTACACTGGAACACTGTAGTATTCCAAATCACTCAGCACCCGTTCTTTGAAAACTTTCAATTCGTCAGCACTTAGTGTATCTGCTCTGCTGATTATAGGCAAGACATTTGTGTATTTGCTCAATTTTTTCATGGTTAAAACATCGAGTTCTTTTAAACCATGACCGTTAGGCTCAACGAAATATAAAGCCACGTGTATTCTTGAATCTTCAAATCTTGGATTTCTCTTAATTCTTATCTCTTCTGCTAACACAGAATCAAACTGCTGCTCCAGATAGTTTGTCAGTTCGTCAAAGCAAAACTCGTTATCTAAGCTAGTGCCCAGCCCACTAGTTTTCAGTAAGTTTAACGACAAAACATCATCATCCCTAGATCCACTTTTCACCTCAATAGTTGTGGATTTTAGTTGAAAAGTACCACTGGTCTTGTCGGCTGTTTTTGGATCAAACGTTTCTACAGGTTCAATCAAATTGGAAGTATCTGTGTATACCACCGTTTTTACAGGTCTTGTGATAGTCACTGACGGAATGCTGGAGCTGCCAGTACTGCTGTTGCTTCCAGAGCTGTGTGTACTCTCTGAATCGTCATTACTCCAAGCATTAGTTTGCGTGTCCAGCTTGGCGTATTTGTGGGCAAACACAGTTTTATCCAATAAGTTATTTGCAAACGTAGTTTTTCCTAAGCCGTCCTGGCCAACCAGCATGACTGAATATGTGATGACATGTCTATGGTGCTCTTTTCTTTTCAAAATATTGTTACTAATGTTTCTTCTGGTCCGCTCACTGATAGAACTCATCGTGTTGGGTTGTCAATTATTGAATATCAATGTAGGCTTTTGTAACAACTTTCCTGTTCAAGCTTTTCGGCCTTGCTTGGTTCTCTTTTAGATCAATGCAAAAAGTAGCTAAACGAATCAACTAATCAAGATCATTTTCAAACCACGAATCCTTCAAGATCAGATCAGGAATACCAAATTTCTTCCCTTGCTTTCGTCAAACAGTGTGGAAAAATAAGATATATACTTTTCGCACGTCGCAAACAAAGAATTTAAAACACTCACATTCACAAAAAAATGCACGTCACGATTGTTCGCGTTGAGCAATATTATTTCCTATTTCGGACAAATGAGCTACAATAGCCATTAAGAATAAGACAAGTTGATTAAACCACAGAGAATAGGACTTTCATGTATATTGATTGATTAAATGACAAATAAAAAATACGTGCATTCGAGGTGCATTTGAGGTTAATTACACAAAATGCAGCTGGTCACATCGATGTATGAAATGATAGGAAAACGATAGTGTTACATAAAAAAAGAGAGAATAGACAACAGTAGAGCAACCAGGCATGCTTGGCACCGTGTGCATCATAAAGTATTATTGTTGTTATTATTATTATTATTATTACTATTATTCACGATGCAAAAGTGTTTGGTGGTTGCTGGTTAGATGAGTTTGGTGCAGATTTTGGAGGAGGATATGCCACGGAGTTTCTTGCAGATAATGTTGTTCTTCCATGGTCTGCGTCAGACAAGGTGCTCAACACAGACATTGTTGTTGGGGCACCGGAAGCAGAGGCGGCAATGCTTCTTCTCGAAGAGCCATTAGCCAATGGTCCAGAACCGGCACTCACGCTGCTTCTCACGCCCAATGGGTTTTTGGAAAAACTTAGTCTGATACCGCCCTTGTTCCCGTAGTGGGTGCTACCATTGTTTCTTGGTAGTTGGGACCCATACAGAGATGCCAACGCTCTTGTTGCAAGAATAACATCTTCAAATTCAACAAAACACATTGGGCCATGATTGTTCCCGTTGTTTTTGTTTCTAAATGACAATCTCTTGAAACCTTTTTGCTGGGAGAACAGTTGTCTCAACTCCAATTCAGTAGCATCTGGTGGTAAATTCCCCACATACAAAGTATTGCAAGGTGGGTTTTGGTCTGCTGGGTTAGCTGGAGCCGGCACTTTTGATAACAATGCCAAGTCTTCTTCAGTGACACCTTCAATTTGCGCAAAAGCATTTGGCACACTTTGTTTGTTGGTAAAAGTGTTAGTTTCATTACTATCATTGGTTTTCAGCGTTTCGCGAGATGCGTGAGAGTCATTAGTGGTTAAAGAAGCAGTTTTTGAAGTTGGAGACAGACCTTGGGTATTACCGACCTCGCTGCTGTTGTAAGGAAGTTGAGTACCAATGTTTTCTCTAATTTTTTTCCCTAGCGGACTCCCAACGAAGTTGGAGTCCAATGGACCGCGCCCGTTGTGATAAATGCTGTTTTTGTATGCGGTTGAAGGAGAATGGTCCAAGTTGGAAGACACCGCAGGATTTTGATAGATGCTTGGACTTCTTTGAGCCCATTCTGGTGCACGGGAAGAAATTGTTGAGCTGCTTGGAGCTGATGGCATAGTGTATGTTGTTGCTCTTGAAACATTTAAAGACGCAGAATCATCAAGATTGCCAGATGCTAAAAGAACATTATTAGAAATACTTCCATTCAAGGCTGAAGTATTCCAAATGTTGCTGGCAGATGAAGCAGAAGATGGGACATCGTCATATGAAAAAGATTGATCTTCAAACGGACTTGGAGGAACCATCATGTCACGAGAAGCTTGCAATGAAGAAGTGTTCCCGTGTCCACCTGCGGACCCAGGAATCAAGTGAGCAGACTGCTGAGACCCTTGGGCAACAGAGCTTTGTCTGGAACCAAACGGATCGTTGAAGGAAAATAGCGTGCGTTGTTGTTGTTGCTGCTGTTGTTGTTGTTGTTGTTGTTGTTGTAAATTTATAGGATCTGTTTGAGTTCTTATCATGCTTGGTCTGTGAGGAGTACTTGCAGTAGATGTCAAATTTGCAGCAGTATTAAAAGGAATTTGCTGCTGAGATTGTATATCATACAATTGAATAAAAGACTTGAATGGGAAATCAGGACCAAACAAGGTGGTTTTAGAGTCTAACAATAATGCATTACTCAAAGCTACGTTAAGTGAATTCCATAAAACATGAATACACTTTTCTCCAGTGCTCGATTCTTGTATGACATCAATATCAACAAGCGCGGACTGGGACAACGCAAACATGACATATGCTTCTCTAAGAGTTACATCATTTGGTATATTTCTGATTTTAATCATGTAATGCAGTCCTGCGTTTGGGTTTGCACCAGCAGGCGAGGCCATGTTGGATGATGCAAGGTTTGAACTCTGTCCTCCTGGTAATCCAGTAGAAGCTGAACCAGAAGAAAACGACAGTCTGTTTAACATATTGCTTAATTGTTGAGTCGAGTCGCTTGTGGAAGCACGGACAGATTGCATAATCGGAGCTATGCTATGTCTATGGTTAATAGAAAAGCCGTTTTTCTGAGTGTAGTTCCCAACGGAGTCCGTGTTGTTGTGAGTCTGTAATGTGGATGCTTGTGCAGAGCTAGCAGTTTCAGACGAACGAACAGGTTTCAAACCGTATCCAGAAGCTAGTTCGGTTGATGTGGCAGCAGCAGATGACGATGTTGCCGTGGACATTTTGTTTTTGATTTTTTAAAGGAAGTATTTTTTTTTTTGTTGTTCTTTGATTTTTTGTTTCAAGTAAGGAAACTTTGTTTAATGAAAAGAAATGAGTTTATGTTGCTGATAATGCTTTGGAAAATAGTGAGAAAGTATGCTGATACTTTCAAGAGTGTGGTGATGAAAGCAGCAAGTCTTTGGAGTCTTTTGTTTTTGAAAAGAGTTGATAATCGATACGTTTCGGAGATGAAACGCTCAAATAGTGCAAATTTTGTAAAAACCAAATTAAATGCTTGAAAATAAAAGAACCAGATAAATGCAAGTTTCTCAAATCTCGGCTACTCTTTCCAATGCAGTGTGAGCGGTGTGGGGTTGTTTTTTTTTTTTGTAAGAGGTGCACTTGCGCTCTCTTTTGGTGTGTTGTTGGTTTTTTTGCTTTGCGTGAAGTATTGACTCAAGAGTGGGATATAATCATTAGTATGCCATGAACAACTCAAAGAGTAGTTAACTTGAATATAAACAGCAACTTTGCAAACATAACTAGCTAACCTTTCTCAAATATAGAATGAAAACTCTAATGTCTCGACGTTGAGTTTTCAAATAACACCAAAGCGAGACGAACAAGAAAAAAAAAAAAAAAAACACAAAAACACAAAACAAGTACACACACAGGAAACACAGAAAACAACGCAAGCAGATCGAAAATTTTATGTTCGTGTGAAAAATGAAAATCAGCAGAACCAGCAAACGACACAAGCAGAAAATTGAGGAAATTAGGATAATCGTGATAGCTGCGTGAGATTTATTTCTAAATTGGTTATTTTGTGGATCTACGGGTATCTATGAGCTTTGTGCACAGAAGACGGTTTGGTAAATTATTTTTTATTTCAGTTCTTTCGTACACGGTGCAAATTTGAAAGGTCGAGAATTTGTAGCATTGTCGTTGTGCTTTGAATGTTCATAAACACTCACTTTCTACTTCACGTATGCAAATTCTGCACACGGCGTAATGGTTGTAGACTCTATTGTTTCTCCAACAGGTTTTTTCGCTTAACCTGTTTATGGTCGCTCCAAGGGGGTTTACCCAAAAATGGCATGCTGCATGTATGCATGTGTCTCTATGTAATTTGGTTTTTTTTGTTTTGTTGTTTTTTCGTTTTTTTTTTTCTAAACTGATAGTCATCCTCAAAATTGAAAAGTATACGTGGTGGATAATCTTGTAAAAATGAAGATAGGTGAAAAGATGTTCTATTAAAGTTCTGCAGCAAATTTCTATTTTTTTGATAAGGGGCAAAAGATGACTCCTGCAGATTCGTAAGCTTTAAATTCGCAGTAATTCATCTAATTTAGCCAAAGCTCTGAACTGTCTTTCTTCTACCAATGTCATCGGGTGAAAGCTTGATTCAGCTAATTCATTGTCCTGGCTTCTCAATTCAGTTGATCTTTTGGTTTGATCATGCGCAATATCCTTTTCAATAGCCCTCACATCTGAGTTTGTTACGCCGTTTTTGTGTTGCAAGCTCATCGATGTTTCTTTGTTTAAATAATAATTTATCGGAAAGCTATGGCCCTCAGGGCTTGATTTATCATGACCGGCAATATAGTCACAATCGTGCAATGTTTTAGGTTGGCCTTCAAAAAATGGGCATGCAAAATCACCAAACAAAGTTTGATTGGAGGAAGTTGAAGTGTCGGAAAAGTTACTGTTTTTTCTTTTGTGGATGTCTGCTCTGATATGGCTGTCACCATCCAACGACTCTTTATCGTTTTGTTCATCACATTTCTCTTTCTCCCCTATGATGTCTTTCATTTTGAACATATTAAACAACTGCAAACTTACTCTGTCTTCCGTTTGTGTGCTTATACTCTTGGTTTTGCAAGTTTCTTTTGGCCTGGTAGGGTTGCTGTTGTGTTTTGGTTTGGGTTTACTACAGTGATCTTTGGCTTCTGAAGGCATTTGATTTTGACTTTTAGTACAAGTACCTTCCGAATAACGATTGTTGGTAACAAAATGAATGTTTTTTTTGCTTTTGTGCTCATTTTTCTTCTTATAGGCGTTGAAAGTGCTGGTTTTGTGTTTCTCACCAGTGTCTTTTGTGGAAACTCTATTCTTTGCATAAGATACACTCATCCTAAATACCAGTTATCCTTGATTTGACTAACGTCTTTTGGTGCTTTAGTATTACTGACTTGTTTTTTGTGTTATTATTTTATCAAAATAATAACGCTTAAATGATAATCAAAAAGCTGACCAGTATAAAAAAAAGCCTTCCACCACGAACTTGCTATTTTACGCATAGTGTGGTGTTAGTCAAACCAGGAGCTGAAAGTTTAGTGAGATTTCTTATCTGTAGTCATAGATCTTGATCCATAATCAAGGGTGACACTCCTTCTTTTTCCATCATGTTTTTTTTTTTTTTACGCCAAGTCTCCTGATGAAGTTATATTTCCTAAAAGGGAATGGTAATATATTTTTAACCGCCAACCAAGAAAAGAGTTGACAAGGCCTCGTGACCCAAGGCGAGTTTACTTATAAGTCTGTGAGTTGAGAATGCTGTAAAAAGACATCTCGTTTGTAGTTGTGCAAAAAAAACAACTAACATATAACGTACAAATGCTAAGCTCAGATAACTTTACTCTGCGTGGTGTCACAAATGAATGCAAACTTTTACTTAAATCACAATTCGAACAGCAAGTAACAAGTGTAATAGAACACAGAATACGGAGATAGAACTCTTACAAAACATACTGTACTTGCAAAAAATGCTGATGATGCCAAGAGTCAGGATTGTTTGGTGGAATAATGTCTACCATGGTCTTGGCACGTTTTGCTTCATACACAAGTTTAAATTCCCAAATTGTTGGAAAGACTCAACACACACACTTGTAATGTTTTTTTCTGGTTGTTGAAATGGTGACTTGCAGGTTGACACTGTGATAAAGCATTCCACTCTACAGTTGCTGCAGTTTCAAACTTTATCTATAGTATTAAGCTTTTTTGGGGCCGACTGTGGTGTTCTAGAAGGCCTCACCTATTTCAATCGTCTTCACTCCGAAAACACTCTTTTTGCTTGTGCTTCTTTGTTTCTTACTCGTTCCACTCAGATTAGTTCATTTTATTTTACAGAGTAATTCCCGCTCTTATGTTAATAGTTGGTAAAGTGGGTGAGACCCTTTGCATTTTTTGGTAATCTGCGGAGTTGTTAAAGGTGCTCGCCTCACTCGTTGCTGCTCCTGGCTGCTCCTGGCTGCTCCTGGCTGCTTGTGGTGTTGTAATTAAAACATTAAAAATATATAACTAAATAAAAAATAACATTGATATTAATATTAACAGTAACATTAAGAATTAATTAAGATTGAAAAGTGTTAACAGTGGGAAGATGTGGGTATTGATATTGGTATTGGTATTAAAAAAAAAAAAAACAAATATTGGCGAGATGATGGGAGTTAGTATAATGATAGCAATATTCGATGTAATATTACTATATTGTTTGCATCCTTTCGCTATTGCTCGTGAGACACGCGTAATTCTCGTAATGCTCTTATTTTGGCAGAACGATTGCTTCATCCTCTACATTAGTGACAATCAGCTTATCCGTTCCCGGAACTCTTTTTTTAATTTTTTTCGATCTCGTAATTTTGATTGGATTCTTCAGTCCACCATTACCACCAAAAGCACTTCCACCAGCTGTTGTGCTTGATGGATTTGTTGTTGGAGATGTGGCATACTTCCCATCATAGTCCGTGGTGTACTCATCGCCATTGGCACCATCATCGTCATCGTCATAGTACTCCCCGCTTTCATCATAAGAGTGATCTCCTCTATTGTTCACATCTTTGTTTTGGAAAGGCACATTCAGAGCACCCGTGCCTGCCACAGTGGAATCATCTGTTGGATCTGAAGGATTGGCCTTGACACGACTATCAGGACCCATTCCTCCAGCAGCAACAAAGGTTCTGTTTGTTGTTGTTGTTCCAGATCTGAGTGGTTGGTTTGCATTATCGTCTTGGGTTTGTGGCACACTAGAAGTAAAACCTGCATAGTCTGTTTGTCTTGAGATTGGTTGCACAGGTTGTTGAGCAGCTGCTGTTGTTTGAGTGTTGAATGCACCTGTTGGACGGCCATAGTAGTCTCCGTTGTTAACGTTTGCAGCACCTTGTTGATCATATTCTTTATCTTCATCCCATCTATTTTTGTTTCTCTTTGTCAACACATTGTATTCTTTGGTCAATGTAGCAGAAATTGGATGCCAAATAGCACAAATGGTTAATAAAAATACAGAAGTCCAAATAAATGCAAAATTTTTTACACCCAAATGAGCACTTCTACCAGAATCGTGAAATGCATTTTTCCCCTTAACAAAAGCTGATGTTAATAAACATGCAGCTAATGTAATGAAAAACCATGCAAACCAAATGAACACCGAGGAACAAATCAAAATGGCAGTATAATCCAAACACAAAGCCAACAAATTAGGTATAATGGTAACAGCTTCGAAAAACAATCCAACCAAAAGCATAGCCCACCCAACTCTAGACAAATAGTAATAGGTGTCTCTGTGGTTTACAAAAGATCCAGGTAATTGACTGTTACTTCCGGGAAAATTGTCTCTTGGAGAAAAGGGATAAGCCGGTTGTTTCCCACTGCACATGGTGAAATCCGACCCTGATTTACCACATGCCATGTAATTGGTCCAATAAGTTTCAGAGTTGGCACTACCGATTCCAGAAGTGTTTGCCTTTAACCAGTAGAAATTGGTCAATGTACCTGTTGTTCTCGCACCAGATAAAATTAAGAAAAATGTTAATAATCCAGCACCCAATAGGAAAAATAAAAAGATTGCGTCAAAAGTTCTTTTAACTTTCATGTTTGATTGATGTGTTGTTTTTGTTTATTTGTTTATTTGTTTTTTTGTTTTTTCTTTTAATGTAATTTATATTAGGGATATTTATGGTATCAGAAGAATATTCACAAAGAGAAGAAGGAGAAATGACTTGTGGAGGGGAATGTATATATATATATATATATAAATATGCATGTATATATATATATATGTATTACCGGATAAAAATATAGACACTGTCAAATAATTACAATATCAAATGGATGAGTTAACAATGGATTCAATCCAATTACTTTGATCCTTAAATATCGAACAATGCAATGAAAAAAAAAATAATGATTGAATAAAGTTCTAATGACTATAATTTTGTAAGAAACATAGGAAATGTGCCTATTTTAATTATTTCTTGATGTGATATCAAGTCAAGTCAAGTCAAGTCAGGTCAAGTTAGGTCAAATTCATCACCTCAACAAGTTTTTAAAGTTCAACTTAGAGATAGTCTTTATTTATATATATATATATTGTATATATTGTATATATTGTATATATTAATGAGAAGTTAGTATTGCACTGACTAAAGGGATTGATTGATTGATTACATGATATATATATATATTTAAATATATATGTCAAATACTTTGATTACAGTGGGGAGAAGAGAAGAGGAAGTACACTACAAAACCATACAATAAACAAAGTCACCTTAAATCAGGTAATACCGAGAATTAACTACTAATTCACATACCAGAGACAATAATAAATAACTAAATTACTGAATCACTGAATTATAAAATGACGAAATGAATGGTTTGAGAGTTGTATTATGGAGTATTTAGTATGGTTGATGCTTAGTATGGTACATAGTAGATAGTATAATATGTACTGTCTAATATTTAGTGTGTGTGTGTGTGTGTGTGTGTATTTGTTATTGTTTATAGTAATAATCTATTATACTATAGGCTAATATAGTAAACACACACCCACAGCTCTATTGTCTGCGCAAATGTTACCTTAAAATGGAGAAAAGATAAATATAGGGGAAAGTAGAGAAGAAGGGAGTCTAAAGTCAATAGATACTTAGACAAGCAGGCAGAAAGGCAGGGAGGCAGGAAGGAAGTGGTAGAAAACAAGAAATAGGGGAGTCACTCTGAGTAATAGAATAAATTGCAGATGAAAAAAAAAAAAACAAAAAAACAAAAAAACAAAAAAACAAAAAAACAAAAAAAACAATACAACTTCATTGAAAGACTAAAAAATATTGACACTTCCCAATTCTTTTCAATTCTCAGAAAAAGTTCTCCAAAAAAATAAAATATTATTTTTATTATTATTGTTTTTTTTTTTGTTTTTTTTTGAGATGAGTTTGTTTGTTTACATATATGGCTACATCAAGGCAAGGGGAGGGGGTAAGCAATAGAGAAGTTCAAAAGGTATGAAATATTCATCAGGGCTCTGTAAGAACTAAGAGTAAAAGCCATTTTATATAGATATACATACATACATATATACAGTAATCATAGTATGTAGCGTTTAATCTAGACGTCATCGTAATGTATAAAGTGTACCTTGTTCTCAGCAAATCATTGAGATGATAATCAATTAGTAGTTTGGTTTTTTTTTTTTATTTTGATAATTAAAAGGATATAAACAGCTGACAAAATACTCACACAGCTGACAACCAATTACTCGCTATCATAGTATGTAGCGTTTAATCTAGACGTCATCGTAATGTATAAAGTGTACCTTATTCTCAGCAAATCACTGAGATGAAAATCAACGCTCGTAATTGTGTGTGTCATTGTTGTTCAGTCAATAAAAGAACTCAAAAAACTATCGTAAATATCAGATATCTTGAAATCCAATAAAACCCACATAACCTGCTGTGCTGTTGATGATGTTAACAAAGGAATTCTATACAGTCTAAATTGTGAATTTTTCCCAATAATATGTTCTTCCACCACTTCATTAAATGTGTTGTAATTCATCTGTTCGAAACAAAATTTCATATTACTACGAAACATAACATAAACAACAATAGAATTATTATTATCAAAAACATCGCATTTCACGGCTCCAGTCTTGTCACTCACTGGATCTGCAATTCTCAATTTTAACATCAAATCTTTATTGATCAATTCTGCAGAAACAATCCGCCCTAAAACTTCAAAATACGCGTTTTGTGTTGGTTCAACCACTTTGGTTATAAATTCAACAGGCTTGCCCTCATATCTTTTCATTGTTTGAATAAAAGAATGATCCAATCTGTATGGAATTTCCATTTTTGTTACACTTGATTTATAAATTTCTAATGCCATTTGAGTATCATCAAAATCCTGTGATTGAGAGTCTGTGTTGTTGTTGTTTTGTGAATCATCAATGGTATTTACTTTGTCCTCGTCAGACCCAATTGTGTATCCATCAGATGATTGTTGTAAATTGGTGAATATTCTCATTCGAGATAAATTGTCTTGAATTTGAGTTGTTTTCAAATGCGAAAAAAACTGTAATCTGCACTCCGTTAAAAAATGTTGTTCTTCAAAAGGTAAAACACATAAATTATCCAAAAATGTAATGTTTGTAATCAATGGATCCAATCTGTTATTGTACAATTTCACAGTCATATCAAATCTACAAAAAATCCCATATCGACTAACATTTTGAGAATCAAGCATTTCTTGAAAATTCAAAACATCACCAAAAGAATCCGTAAATTGTGATCTCATTTTCTCAAACCGATCAGCATACATAAAACCTTTCAAAACAGTCCCATTTTCCATCGTTTGATGAGGTTCTACAAAATATGGTAAAAATCTCGAATCCAACATCGCATCATTATTAAATGTAAAATCACTAAACATAACAGCATATTGTCCTGTTCTTTCAACAAGATCAAACGAAACAAGGAATCCAACAACAGATAAATACAATTTAGTAGGTCCAATAACATGAATGTCTTTGATATATTGGGTCTTTTCTCTTCTAACTGGAATAGAAATATACTTGTTTCTCGTTTTAGTGTTGTTTGCTTGACTGCCATAACGATCTTGTCTTTGGGATCCAGTCGGTTGAAATGAAAATTCATTAAAACTATTATTACTTTCCGCTTCCATGGCTTTGTTATTGTCTGTTGTACTAGTGTCCTTCTTAAATGCAACCCTGTTGTCTTCCATGTATGGGACCAACACATAATTGTAGCCATTTTTCACCGATGCTTGCACTTGCAATTCCACAGTGCACGGTTCCAAAAATGGAGTCTTTAAATAAATTTCATCAAGGAAATCCACCAAAAGCATTTCTTCTCCAGCAAGACGCGCGCTCAGTGGACTTTTGATTTTCAAAACATCACAAAGCCATTCCACATCAGTACAAGTCACAAAAACAGAGTTCTTTTCGTGAAACTTAGATGCTGTGCTCACGTCATCACTGACCAACACTATACTGAAAGTCAATCTATCGACTTTATCTGCAGGTTCCGCAGGACCAACCATTTGGTGTGTAGGCAATATCCCAACAATACGGCCACGCAGTCTCACCTGCGTAACACCAGAACGTGACGTCTCCCAGGCCCGAGATAAATGAAACATTGTTTTTGTTAAATCACGGAATGATTTTATTAAGGGCACAGTCTCGGGGAAAACTTTGGCTGGAAATGGACTCATAGTGTTCATTGCAATTGGAGTTTGCGTTTTTGTTGTAATTTGCAAATTAGCTGCACGTTTCTCATTTAGCTCATGCTGCTCAGCCAAAACAACTTTCAAAGGGGCACTCTCATCCTTGATTTTGGAAATCTGCGTAGATTGTGCCGTTGGGGTCGCTGATGACTCACGGACCTCAACAACCATGTTGTACCGAGGTTTCTTTATCACTTCTGGTGATTTTTGTGTGTCTCTAATAAACTCCAAGTGCTCAATGTCCTTGTTGGCCATTTCGGTCTGTGTAGCAATGGAAACCAGTGCAACGGGTTCTTGACCGTAGTTTTGCACAGCTATAGTAGCATCGTGTTTTGCCTTTTTCACTCCATCAAGCTGAGATGCAATGTTTTCACCAGTTCTTTTCTTCGGAAGTTCCAACATCTCGCTCGTAGCGTCCTGGAACTCAGAGTCAGATTCTTCAGAGTACTGAGAATTCAGTGAGCTCTCGCTATTCACAGCATGCTTCGCTTCGTGGATCTTTTCGTGAAACGAAGAGTTCAGTGCTTCCATTTTGTCCTTCTCCTCTTCTTCATCCTCGTCACTGCTGAACAAAGCTCCAATATCAATGTCTTCAGGATTAAAAATCTTGCGTGGTTGGGTCTGTGGATTTCTCAACTTTTCAACATAGCTCTTTTCAGGCTCGTAAAAGACTTTAAACTTTGCAAACGAAAAGTTATCCTTCTTATCTTCATCCATCCGAATTAAGTTTGTCCACAAGTGAGATATGAACTCGTTCACACTTTGTCCATAGTTTCCTGGAACATTTGTTATTCTTGGGAAAATGTCTATCAAAACATACAGATAAGAGTCAGCAGCACGGAGATCTCCAATTATATTCAAAATTATTGGAGTTTTCAAATGGACATTTTTCAATGACCAATCGAACCTGTCGAAATTCTCAGGAACGTTCAACTTGTGAACCGTTTTCAAATGCTGAAAAAACTGAATGGACGGAAGCTCAAACTTTTCCAAACGCGCAATGAAAAAGTCTTTCTTGGTCTCATTCTCGTCGAAATTCCTCAACATCAAATTGATTTCACCACGTACGACTTTGATAGACTGTAGTACAGAAACAAATCGGACAGGGCACGTTCCGTTTTCGTTCCATATTTGACTCAGTTCTCCCGCGTTGTTTAGAAAAGTGGCCACCATCTTTGATTGTTGTACCTTGTTATTTCTTTTGTGTTTCTTGCGTGATGTCTCGAATTTCACAGAAAATCAACCTCAAGATAGTTTTCATATCTTTCTCTCTATGAATATAAAACAAGATTTTGATGAAACTGACGCGTCTACATTTCGCGCATCAGGCATCTGACAACAAAACGTCTCGCAAAAACCACCCACTGATTTTCATATATGCGTAAAAAAGTTCACAAAATACATAGAAAGCAATAAATTTATATAAACAACCCACAATGCCATGCATTACTCCTTGCTGTCCAGCAGAATGGTGACTGGACCATCGTTGGTCAACTTGCAGTCCATCATGGCCCCAAACACACCATCAAAAACTTTGTCCTGGCCCAAATTTTGTTTTAGTAACTGCAAGAAATTCTCATACATCTCTTTTGCAATGTGTCCCTTTTGTGCAAGGTGGAAATCCGGTTTTGTTCCCTTCTTGGTTTTCGCATACAGAGTGAACTGCGATATCGACAAAATCTCCCCATTGGCATCTTTAATGTTTTTTTTCCAAAACGCACCGCTTTCATCTTCAAAAATTCTCAAGTTTGTAACTTTCTTGACCAGTTTTTCTACATCGTCCATGCTATCCTCAGTGGAAATGCCAACTAGCAGCATATACCCTTTTTTGATTTGCGAGACAATTTGCGACTCAACGGTCACGGATGCCTGACTGACTTTCTGCAATACGATCTTCATTCAGTTTGGTGTAGTGGATGCCTGTGTTTGGTGATTTTCTTTTGATTCCAATGATAGTGTAGTGAGTTGAGTTAATTACCGAGCTTTAGGAACCTTTCAGTGCTAAGGAAGTTAATATCAACGTGAACTCTGCGGTAAAAACCGAAAAATAGCAGCCGCTTTTTCAGTTCGGCAAGTTTGCGTTGCAAAACATTATGCTTCTGATTGAATAAACTTGTTACAAGAGCTGCTTTTTGAAGAGCCAAGAGTTTCTTGAAGGTAATTTGAATGAGATTAGGTGCAACAACCAATCCTCAAATTGGCTGTTTATTTTCAAATGTTTACTTTTTTGTTATATTTAAACCTTTTCAAAACGGTTAGCCTATTTACGTTGAGCACTTTTTCTTGAAATGTCAAAAATAAACAAGTAAAACACAATCTTCACCTTTTTTGTACTAAATTTGGTCTCCAAGAGGTTTTAAAAAATCACAATATTTATTAAAAACTACAAATATTTATACACTTTTTCTCTTATGCAAAACCGAGTAGAAAAATCTTCTCAGCAAGTAAAATGTGCAACCCAAGGCCCTCATGGCAGCAAGAAAAGCAACCATCCATAGAATGACTGAAAAGTAGATGTTGGCTCTCTTCCCAATGATGGAAACGGTAACTGACGCGACGTTTGAGTTTGTGTGTTTTAACCTGTCGTATTGCTGAATACCACCGGTTTCCAAAACAACAGCAGCAATAGCAAAGTTTGATATAATCCACACAATCAATATGATCGATCTCACACTGGCATAATAACTTTGTTTCTGTTCGTCAAATGACGCTTCGTGTTCTTCCTCCTTTTCAGGTTTACTTGCCAACAATTGGGTATGCTCTTGATAATTTTTCTCAATTTCCTTTGCCGAAACAGGGATCTCCACCTGAACAGAACCGTCTTTATTTGTGGCAATTTTCCCCAAAGATGCCGCTTTGGAGGCCCCCTTGGTCCCCCAGGTGATATCATGCACATTACAAAAAGCATAAATGCTCAAAACGTTCACATAAGCCGGACTCAACAGCAAGTACTGAATGAAAGACGTAATCATATGCCATGGTTGCAAATAGATGATACTGCTGAAAAGATACAGCAAATAAGTGGACCCCATGGAAACCAACATATCTCTGAAAGGAGCAGACAGGAGCAATTTCCTGAAAGTGATGGTACTTTTTTCTGCTACTAATTGTTCGATTGTGTGAACAGTTAAGTAAATGGAACAAAAGATGACGTAAACCATCAATATAGCGAAAAACACAAAGACAATCAAATAGAACCTTGCAGTTCCCTTAGGTTTGTTGCCTAAAGATAGAATAAAAGTTGTCAACAAAGTTAGCCCGTAAAGCCACAAAAAGATCACGGCCAAGTAGTTGAACACTTTGATTTGATAAAATGAAACACTGATGGATAAGGTCAAGATTCTAAACACCAAAAAAAAGGAACTCAACGCAAACCATGAAATGACTGTGTTGCATAAAAGATAAGCACTTTCCAAAGTCAAAGCCAGTTTTCTCAGTGGTGTTTGACCGGAGGTCCAGATTTGAAACATGTGGAAAAAACTGTAAAGCGATGCAAAAAAGGACCCGTTCATCCATCTTCTTCTTTGCAACATAAACTCAGGAATTTTTTCAGGAACATCTGTTGACCCAAATGAGCTTTTACAGTATCTTAAAACCCAGTTGGCATCTTTTTTGGTGATGATTTCAAAACACAAAATTCTGTCTTCTGCCAAGTACATATTTGACGCAAACAACTTGATGCTTTGCATGTTGTCACCAAAGAAATATTTTTCCAATGGTTTCCCCTTCAAAGCTTCAAAACGGTAAGCAGAAAACGCACCTGGAAGCACGGTGATGAAACCAAAGTTGGATTCCGTGGTTTTGTCCAAGATGTTACTCATTTTGTATTCGAAATTTTGTGCAGCAACCAATGGATTAATCAAGCTTCTACAATTTTTCCCCAAATCAACTCTGATCTCACCACAAGCCCCACCAACTTGTGGATCTTTGAACTCTTTCCACAATTGGTAAATAGAGTCTTTCCCCGGTTTGGTACCTGCGTCCAAAAGCACAATGATCTCCGGTTTTAAACCTTCAGCAAAGGCATTGATGGCCCATCTATGAGAGTTGATTTTTTTTTGGTTGTTTTCCTTCAAGCAAAACAAAAGCTGCACTGGAATAGTGGATTGATCGCAAGCCAATTGTATACCGTTGCTTTCATCAATTTTGGCAATGTTCACTTTTGTTGTGTGTTCGTAAATGTGTGCAGTAACTTTTTTCTCATTGATTTCACTTTTCGCAAAACCGTCTTGGTAGCAACCCAAAGCGCTCATCAACGCCAACGTTCTTGGATGGATTTTTGATCTACCATCACTGACAATGCAAACAACGATTTTCTTCCAAGCATCTGGGCCCCAAGTGCTCGAATGTGTTTTTTTAAGCATATGTCTGATGTTGTCGAACACACCTTTCAAAGTTCTTCCCAGCAGAATTTCATCTTCGTTGTACATGGTAACAACAATCATCAGTTCCGTTTGACGCGGGACCATGAATTTTTGTTGTCTTAGGGTGTAATTTTCGTAAATGTAATCATCTGGTTCACATGTTGCAGCTTGGTATCTCATAAACTTAAACTCGTTAGAAATATTTGCTGGATTATCAACACTTTTGTAGTAAGAGGAGATCAATGTTTCACTCAATGGACAATCAAAGACAAAGTTACCATTTTCCAATAAGAATTTTCTAACAGCTGTGTTGCTTCTTTGTTTTCTCTGAAACACATTTCTAGACCCCATGGAAGAGCTCTCACTCGTGGATTTATTATTCAGATTATTGAGCGAAGATGATAGTTCTGTGTCAGACTCTTCTTCATCCACTTCATTTTCATATGTAACTTCTCTATCCTTTGGGAATTCTAATTTTTCAACGTCATCGAAGGAGTCTCCAAGATCCATATGCTGATTTTGGTCAACACCAGTAAATTGTTCTTCATGATCCTTATAAGTGTGAAACCCATCTGCGCCATCAGCATCATTATAATTTGCAAAGTTTGCAAAATTGCGATGCTCATTGTAATTATCACCATCATCAATAGTTCCGGTTCTTCTTACCCATATATCTTGGAAATCTCTATTATCTTTGTATGGATCAACCATTGTCCCATTTCTTTTAAGGTAGGAATTGATTTGGTAATCATCACCTTGGTCAGCCAAGAAAATAGGATTGTCTTCGCCAGATTCTACATCTCTGAAAGGGGAAAAGCTGTTGGGCCCTTGAGGATCATAACTCTGTTGTAATTCGTAACTGTTCAAATTTGGATTTGCAAAACTTGCTTGTTGTTGAAATGTTGAAGAGGGAAGGTTCAGATGGGTGTTATCATAGGAGTTGGTGTTAGTCTCACCATATTCATTAGTAGTAGCAGTTTTGTATGTATTATTGGGAGTATGGTCATTATTTTCAGAAAGGTGGTTCAACAGATCCATTTGACTTGTGTGATTGTTATAAGCAAATATAGAGTCAGATGATGGATCTTTTTGCGATATAAACGGCTCGTTGGTCAAATTTCTTTGATTTATTGGAGCTGAACTCTCAGCAATAGAAAAGTCATCTGAATGATCATGGAAAAGCTCGTTTTCATTCAAATCAGAGTTTGGTTGATTGAAAGTCGTGCTATTTGGAATAACACTGATTGTGTTATTTCTAGAGGGTCTCTGCACACCGGTAACAGTTATTGCTGGCATGGGTGTCGTATCAACAGCTACGCTGTTTTGAACTGATTGAAATGGAGCACTGGTATTACTCTGGTCTCTTACTGGCAAAGACGGTGCTGGAGGCGGAGGTGGACGCGTTAGCTGTTGTTGACTATAACTTGATTGGCGGTTGTTATTCACTGGTAGCTGGGTAGTGTTGTTAGGACTAGTTGTAATATTGCTTGTAAAATGATTGTAGACGTTGTCATTGGGCTGATGCTGGTGTGGTTGTGATTCTTCTGCGTGAGCTTCATTCAAATCAGAATACTGATCCAGGAAGTTGCTGTAAATTCTTGATGACCTGTGCTGGTCTTGATCATTTGATTCGTTTTGTTCAAGCACGTTTGTACGATCTGAATTGTTGTAATTATAGCTCATCACTTAGTGTTTTCTCTTGATTATTTCTTGAGCTATTTTTTGTTTTTGTGTCAATTGCTCTCAAATATAGACAAAAGACAAGAGTTTTGCAGTTATCTTTATGTGTTATTTGTTACTTTGTACCATTAGTATATATAATCAAAGTTAAAAGATCAAGTAGATTTATGTTAACTCATATCCTATGTATACTCAGATCAAACCAGATCAAGAACTCCGCCACAAAAAACTTGCATTGATAGATCGTCATTCACCCATTAGATCAACCTTGATCAACTTCTCAAACTCACCTGTAATCATCAACATAATCTTTAACTATGCTGCTAAAATCAAAATAGTTTAAATTTAGCAGCAATCGTAATTCCCGTTATTTTCGTGTTTTTATTGTTTCAGTATTGTGTTTCTAATTTAGCAAAAAAAAAAAAAAAAAAAAATTGTAAAAGTTTCAGTCAAGCCATCGATTTTTTTTTCTGCCTAGAAGAGGTAACATACCCAGAGAAAAAGCTGCGGGTTTGCTTTCCTAGACCAACTGCGCTTGTTTCTCGCTAATCCGATGTTTCAGAGCTTAGAAATTCGGTGTTGGTCTTTTGTCAGGCAGGAGTCTTTTCCTCTTTTTTCTCTTTTTTTTTCGTGGGCGTTGATCATTTTGGCACAGGGCTGGCGGCACAGAGGCACGCCCACAAAAGCCCAGCAATTTATTGTTCTTTTGGATGAATGATGTATGATGCAAGTTAAGTTTAGTGGTACATGAAACAGTTGTCAAACAGCTATAGAAATAAGTAAGTGGAGGCTTTGGATCACAAAACAGATTACTCTTTGCTTGCCACCGGGACTGGAGTTGACGTACATAGCAGATGTAAATACGTTGGAGAAAAAGCCACCGAGACAAAAAAAAAAAAATAAAATAAAAATGCACGTGCCCGCTAAAAATAGAAGCATGAGGTAGCGGATCAATGAGCGTCGCGTCTGGTGGCTTTTGACCGGTTGCATGGGCATTGGGGAGCTTCTAGAAGATAGAATTTAGGCTTTTGCATTGAAGATCGTATCCGAACCGAGAGCACTGCCCTAAATGACGTCAAATTTGTGCACCCTGCGAATAACTAATGTTCAAATTGCGTGGAAATCAACTGTTTTCAAAAGCTGATTGAGGCTTGTAGTTCAGTGGCTTCTTGGTAAACACTGTTTCTAACTAGCTTGTCGTTGATGTATTCTCTCACACCACAAGACTGCTTTGCAACGTTGATTGCATTTGTGCATAGCATCACTACGTTCTTCTGCAAGACTGTGATAGTTTTTTCTGCGGATTCCATCTGCTTTTGTTGCTCCTCTTGCGATACTTGCAATGACGCTTGTAGGCTTTCATATTTTTGCTTCTGCAAGCTCAGTCTGTTCAACTCGTTCTCCGATCTTCTGATGTACAACCTACTCAAAGTTGTTGTTAACGGACTCAGCTCGTTGTCTCTGTCTTTGATTAAACCAATGGCGATGTTTGATTTTTCTTTGGAAACTAGTTGAATGGCTCTTACCAAGAATTTGTCCAATTTTGTGACCATACTCCATCTGTCTTCTGCAGAAAAGAACGTTGCAACATTGTCTAAATTGCAAACTAGCCTCAAAAAGTCAATCTCATTCAGCAAGTAGTCTGGTGAATCGCAAGTTTGTGGATCTACTTCGTTCAATTTGTTCCATAGATAAGAATACTCTGAATAGTGGGTGAGATAGTCAGTATATCTCAAAGACAGAGTCAATTCCTTTGTAGAGTCTGTTGCAGGAGCTTGTTCAACAAAAGGCTGTTGTAAAGATGCCCTGCTCGTCTCAAAAAGACCAATGATTTGAGAATGCAGTTTGTTCATGCTATTGATGATATAGTTTTTCTGAAAATCGTTTCCAGTACTTGTAAGCTGAGAGCCACCAGCATGACTTTCCGTACTGTTGTGACTTATAATAAGTTCTAAAATCTCATTAACAAACGTGTTTGCAACTGTTAAAGTATCAAAATACGACTCCCATGACATAGAAGAGCTACTTTCCACAAACTCGGTCATGTTCTGTGATTGCTTGTTTGTATTAGCATTTGAATCATTAGATATCGGAGTATTGTTATTTGCCAACCTGATACCTTCTCCCGTGTTGACATCAAACGAAGAGCTTTTCAAAAACTCATCTTTCTCTAAATTGGGATACTCCAAAAATTCTTTCCTTGTTTTTTCTTCTTCACTCAAAATATTTGGTTGAATAGAGTCGAAAAACTCTACATGATAATCAATCAGTTTTTTGAAAATATACGAAAACTTGTCTGATAATTGCACAATTTCTGCACCAGTTACATCTGCCATATAAGAGTCCCTAGTATTTAAAAATAAAAGAATAGCTGTCAAATAGTTGTAGTACAAGTCCCAAGTGGCCAAACCGTTAGACTCACTCTCCACCATCAACTCATCAAATTGGCTCAAGAGCTGGAAAACCATGTTTTCAGGAAACAACATGGAAAGCAAGTCTGGTGCAAGACCCACCACATAAACCAGAATGTCAGTGTCTCCATTGACGTGTTTGTATTCGGACTGTAGTTTCAATAGTAAAGTCAACCGGTTGTATGCTATGTTGTATGAGGTTTTATCAGATTGGTTCACCGTGCATTGCAAACCGGCGTTATAGGTGGTCACTGCTTGGTAGTAAAAATTCAACGTTTTTTTGATGTCTGATAGTATCCATCTTTCACCAAGCTCTTCCAATTCAACACCTTCTTCATAGAAATCTGTCTGTTCTTGTAAAACTTTCTCCACTTTGCGCGCTGATGCATTTTTTGATTTTTTGGGGAAACCAAATTTTTTGGCCATTCTTGATTGAGATGCTGACGTGTTCGGTTCTCTCTGATAAGCAGTACCCTGAATGATCTTATGAAGTGTTATCAGTGTAACAATTGTATCAAGATTTGTTCATTAAAACACCGATGACTCTTGCACACCGGGTGTCGGGTAAAAAATAGACTCAATAGTACCGACATGACTTTTTCCCGCCACACAACGTGATTTTTTTTTTTGTTTTTTTTTTATTTTTTTTTTTTGAAAAGAATTTTTACCACAGTTTTCTAGAAGGCTTATCTTGGGAGCCGATGATTATCGTTTGAAATTCAATATTTTTAGAAAACAATTAAAAATTTTTATATAAGAGCAAATTTCCATATCAGCAAACGCTACAAATTAATCAAAAACAGAAACAAAACACCACAACAACTCTATCAAAATGTGCAGATTTTTAATATTCAAAGGCAAAGAACCGATCAAGCTGTCTCATTTGTTGACCAGGCCAGCACATTCCATCATCAATCAGTCTTTTGACAGTCGGTTGAGACTGGACAGAAGAAGGCCCATCAATGGGGACGGATTTGGTGTGGCATACTATCCAACAGACAGAGACTTGGAACAAGATGGTCCATGCTTGTTCAAAGCCATCACCCCGGCATGGAACAACCAGAATTTGGAGACGTTGGCTGAAAAGACCAAATCGTCTTTGGTGTTTGGCCATGTTCGTGCATCAACGTACGGTGTGCTTTCTGAAACCAACTGCCATCCTTTCACATATCATAGTCTAACTTTTATGCACAATGGTGGGATTGCCAATTTCAAAAAAATCAAAAGAAGATTTTTGTCTGAATTGGACGACGAGTACTTCAACTATATCCAAGGTAGTACTGATTCCGAGTGTGCATTTGCCCTGTTTTTGGACATTCTACATAAAATGGGTCATGATCCGAGTAAAAAAGAGGGGAACTTCGGGGATAGAGTTTTGAGAAAGGCATTGAAAAAAACTATACAAAAAATCAAATACTGGACACAGGAAGCCAATAAACTTGTAAAGGAAGACGAAAAAGAGGAACCATCTTTATTGAATTTTGCCGTCACTGATGGTGACTCGGTGGTGATATCGAGATATATTACTTCAAAGACAGACGAAGCAGCGTCACTCTACTTCAGTTGTGGGTCTAGTTTTAACGAGTATTCTCCCAGAGAATACAGAATGGAGAGATTAGACAGAAACTCAGACGTGATTATGGTTTCGAGTGAGCCAATTACATTCGAGAGATGCGACTGGACCGCTATGAATACGAATTCCTTATTGACTATCAAAAACCAAACTATTTTGTTGCATCCAATTATTGACGAATACTACCAAAGTGATCCATTGTACACGAGAGACTCGGAAATTGCTGCAAGCAAAGGGTTGATGGGTTCTATCCCAGTGGCAATAGAACAAGAAAGGTTTGTTCCACCTTTGGAAAGGGAAGGCCGGTTGTCGAGACCAGTTACACACGCTATATGAGAGAGAGAGAGAGAGCAAAAAAAATAAAAAAATAAAAAAAGGGCGGGGAGGCGACAGCAGAGCAGTTTGAGCGTGATTATGTACTGTAAGCCTGAATTATTTATGGAAAGTGTGGTGGTTGCAGTTGTCCCATTTCTCGTAAAATCATGGCTTTTAAAATTGTCTTTGTCTATAGAAAAAAGTTTGAAGCGTTGTCTTTACTCGCATGAAAGTCATTGTTGAAGTCTATTTGTAAGTTAACCGTTGGAAACACTGTGAATTGTTTTTTTTTGACGGGAACATTCCAGAACCCGATAGCTCCCTTTAATCACAGGTCATTACTAATCAAGTCTTGAAATGCGCAAAATGACACAAATATCTGTGTCGCAGAATCAAAATCAATTTTCATGTAGGCATCTATTACGTCTGATCAACACGTATATTCACGCGAAATCAAATTAAAAATATAATTAAGGGATTTGCGTGTGCACCTTGCGGCATCTCTATTGTGTGATTTTTTTTTTTTTTTTTTTTTGTGTGTGAATTTTCTTTTTCTTTTCTTTGTTTCCTTCTTTTTTCTTCTCCAAAATAAAACTGAAAAATTTCAAGGGGACAACAATTCCAGGTTCGAATGTTTGATTAAAGATGGAAGAATTGATTGTTATTCTTTTAAATTTCAAATGCTCTCATTATGTCAATTTGTTACGCTAAAGCAATGCTGAGACTAGTACTGCGCATAACAGTATTAATGAAAAAAGACACAAGCCATGAACATTAATCAGTGCCTTTTGGCCAAAGATGGAAGAATGATTAAAGGAACTAGAGTAAATTATTCTTCCTCTCTGAATTTTGTGCATACAACTCTGTCGTTATTGTAACTTTTAGGATTTTAAGGAAATTTGAAAAGCTTGACAAAATTACGCACCTGTGTTTGGTTTTGATGAAGGATGATTACGACAAGCAATACTGAAGGTAGTTTTTAGAATAAAAAAGAAGGAAAGCAAGAAGGGAATTGGAAAAATTACCTTTAATTACAACGTTTTATTTAATTATCCCTTGTTATTCAGCTTTTGTGTCTAATAATTTTATTTAAATATCACTCCCAAAAGTTTACCAATACCATAACACAAAACCAAGAGTATATAAGAGCAAGATTCTTTGAATGATTATCAATATTTCTTTGAGCTTATATGTTTTAATACACCTCTTGCAATAAACAAACTAGCCATAAAAACTCAAACACTCAAAAAAAAAAAAAAAAAAAAAACCAACCAAAACTAAGCAAAAGACAAAAAATATGTCATACAATCAACAAACTTACGACTCAAGTCGTGCAAGACCACAAACCACATACACCACCACCAGTGCTGCTGGAGGAGGAACCGAACCAGATGCCACAAGACCAGCTGGTACTGGAAACGATTCTCATTATCAAGGTGACAACGATGAAGCTGCAGCCAAGAGTCCTGAGAATTTTACTGGAAGATTGATGAATTTTTTTTCTCAAGACCTTCCCTTGATGTTTTTGAGATTGACCGAATTGGCCACCTCTGCTATTGTTTTAGGGTTGATAGCTTACTCTACCCGTTCCTATGGGTACCACAATGGTAAGAACAATTTTGTTATTGCTGTGAGTGTTATTTCTATTTTTTACATTTTAATGTTGTATTTGACTTTGTTTGCTTTGAGAATGATTATGATTCCAGGAATTTTTTTCATTTTTGAGATTCTTTTGATGTTGTTGTGGTTGGCTGCTTTTATTGTTGTTGCTTGGGAACACGGCAGAAATTCGTGTTCTGCAACCAACTTTGGTAACGGGGTTTACTACAATAATTATTTAGGTTCTTCAACTTCTCAAACTTATGGTAGAGCATGTAGAACTGCCAAAGCTTCCATTGCCTTTGCTGGTTTGGCTTGGCTTTTGTTTACTATTTCCACCTTTTTGTTTTGGAAAAATGTCATTAGACCTATTAGAAATGATCAATACAAGGGGTTTTCTGACATTTGGAAGAGCAGCCAATTCATGCACATCAACATGCACAGAATGAGTGGATTGAAATTAGCTGACTACACTCCACCAAGTGCTCAAGCAGGCCAAGATTTGGAACACGGTGGCACTGGCACTTATGACAATGCTTATGCTTCCCAAGAGGGAGCTGGTGCTGGTGCTACTGATGAAGAAAGATACAACACATATGGATCTTCAAACAACGACAGCACTTTGCAAAGTGGATCCAACCACTACACTGAAAAACACGAAAGAAAACCTTCTGCAGGAACTCAACCTTACAGTGCAGCTGAAACCAATGCTATTCCAGAAGAAGAACAGGTTGGTGACACATCAAGAACTCGTCAACAACAACCACAACAACAACACCAACGTCCAGCAACTGCAACCACAACAACGACCACCCAGCACCAAGAACAAAAATTCTAAAGCCTAATTGTGCAAATATGGATTATTTTTTTTTTCCTCCTCCTTCTTCAACTAACCTCTTAATTATTACTCACAACCATTTATGATAATTTATGATAATGAAGCTAGCTAACTATACCGATTTCAATTTATTTCTTAATTTTTTTTTACTCTTTCTATACTATATATAAGACTAATAACTTAATTTTCCGGTTTTCAAAATTTTTTTTTTGTTGTGCTTTATTCAAAGCAAGCTTGCATATTTGAATCAAGTGAGGTATCAAAAGTATGTACTTGAACACTGTGACTTTTAGTATTTGAACATTTTGTCACAAAAATAAACCAACTGGCACGTGTCAGATACTTATATATATTTGTTCACCCGGAGTGTTCCTAATTTGGGAAAAAAATGTGCGGATATAGCAGATAAGCACTAAAACAATATATCAATAGATGTTTGGGTGTTGATCTTATATCTATTGAGGGATTTTTGTGATTTTCTTTTTTTTTTTTTTTTTTTGCCTCGCATATACTGCGTAGTATGGATATTAGCGTACACACTCGAAGAACTAAACGAAGGTGGAAAAATTACATCATATACATAACAAGAACTCTGTGAAGAATTATTTTTTTTTTCTCCAAATGTCAATTGAGTACAAAAACAAAAACGACATCTATATTTTCCTAAAAAGGTTCGAAGCTGGTTGTAAAATAAATAATAATTGTTTACAAAAATAAGCAGTTACAATCTCTTGTTATTTGTTGTTGTTGTTGTTGTTGTTATTAATCTTTACAGATGCCGTTTATTCTCCAACAACATCATCTTCTGAATAATTACTACAGTGATGGCTTTTGAATATCTCACAGATTACGCATCTCAGGTTCGTTAATTGGCAAGATTGTTTTTTTGTTTTATTTTTTTTTTTTGGAAATGATAATTGCACTGGAAGTGTTATACAGATAATACACCTTACTTTCGAGCTTCACTTCACGGAATTAATCTCAACTTTATGCATTTTCTTTTTCTTAGTAATTGAGCTTCAGTGTATATATGACCTCTATTTCTAACAGCTCGTAACGAATCTCGAAAACCAGGTTTTAACAAGAATAACAAGCATATCCAAAGGGAAAACCACACATACATACACACATCCATAATGAAATTCCTATACGTTTTGCCAATTTTGTCCCTTGCCTCCTCGATTGTTTACGGTGAAGAAGAAGAACGTAAAGTTGAAGAAACCTCAGTTTCCACCGAAATTGTTGATGCTACTTCTACTACTGAATCCACGCATTCTACTCACAAATATGGTAAATTCAACCACACCTCAAGATCCCACGCTCCAAAAAACACCGGGACCCACAAATATGGTAAATTCAACCACACTTCGAGATCCCATGCTCCAAAAAACACCGGGACCCACAAATACGGTAAATTCAACCATACTTCCAGATCCCATGCTCCAAAGAACACCGGTACTCACAAATACGGTAAATTCAACCATACTTCCAGATCCCATGCTCCAAAGAACACCGGTACTCACAAATACGGTAAATTCAACCATACACACCACAAAAGAGATGGTGCTGACTCTACCAACGGTGCTGCTACTATGGGTGCTGCCATGGGGTTGTCTGGTGTTTTAGTCGGTGCTATGATGTTGTTGTAATTGAGTTGATTATTGTTCGAATCGCAATTTTTAACAACAAAAAAAATAAAAATGTAAATCTTTCTTTTTCCGTGAAAGCCATACTGTTGGAAAAAACGCTACTTCTTTTCTCTTATATTATACCTATATACCAAGATAATAACTATTCTTCTGTTTTCCTTTCAAAGTTGTAGTCATAAAGATCACTAAAAGTACAGTCTTCTATTCTATATATAAATATACATTTATATGTTTGTTTGTTTGTTTGTTTGTTTTTTGCAGCTTATCTAGTCTATCTACATCATATTCAATTCGATGCTTTCTTCCAAATCTTGGTCCCCTTTCAAAGGATCTCTGTCTTGTAGATGCATGTATTCAACAGTGCCATAAGTCCATCTTGAGTGGAATTTACCATCTGGTAAAATTTTTGGCATGAAATAGTTGTATTTGGTGTATTCAAAAACAGAAAAAGATAACACGCTTCCAACAACCAAATCAACAAAATAATGGTGTGTCAAATACATGGTACTCCACCATAACCAACAAACATAAAACACAAACAATGGTCTTAGTTTGGGGAAAACATATGAAAAGAATAATGCTTCCATGGTGGCACAACCACTATGCAATGATGGGAAAGCACCGAAAATCACTGAAGAATTGGAAAATCCATCGGTATACAGAGAAATTCCCAACAGTTGATCTATTCTTCCTAACCCACCAGGTGAACCTTTCATTGCGTAATTTGGAATTTGATTTTGATACAAATCTTCGTACCAAGGTGGAGCAGCTGGAAACAAATTTTGAATGACAACACCAATCAAATTCATGTACCCAAACGCAAAGGCATAGGATCTCAAAATTTTTGGAGGTCCAAATAAAAATAAAATAATTGCAACAACAAATGGGGCACCAAAATGGAATAACCCATATGGAATCCATGCTAAAATGTCCAGTACGGGATTAATTGAGTTGGATAAAATAGCACTTAAATCGTCTCCATATAAAATGGTTTCAATAGCAGGTAAAACATTAACACTGATTGGATTTCTTTTGGAGCTGTCAAAAGTGGAACTTGTGAAATATAATGATAACCATGTTAAAATAGGTAATGCTTGGAAGAAAAATTGGCTCGTCATTGGGATTAGAAAAATCAATGCAAAAAAGGCAACAACAATCAATTTGGCCACTATAGAAGCTGGGTTTGTGATTAAAACAAACAGAAGAACACTGCTCAGAACAACATAATTGGCAATTTCTCTCTTCAGAAAATGATGTGATTTGAGTCTATTCAGTGTTAAGGAAATGCTCAAAGAGGTATCCAAAGTACCACATTGCGCATTGCTTGGTCTATTTTTCAAAAAAGCTCTTTTGATTTTTTCCATCTCTTGGCTTCTCTAACGGTTTTTCGCTATATATGTGCAAAAATGAAGAAATTTTTTGATTTGTGAAATTCTTCAAGTATGATGCTGGTGCCTGAGGTAAGCTAATTTCTTTGAATAACTTGAATATTTTTGGATCCTTTAAAAACAAAGGCAAATCCGAAACTACATAAATTACCAGTTGTTACAGATCACATCTCTTCACCTTTGTTTACTTCCATAATCTCATTGTCATCGCAAATATATGAAATGATTTTCCAGGTTTTTTCGAGGCTCCAAAATATCGCGCAACCTCGGACTGTTTACCGCATGGCCGAAAAATATATGTAATTTCGGACAAATCACATATACCGAATGCCCTAAAGCACGTGATGTACACTGCTATAGCTACCCAGCCATAATGTGCAATTTTTTTTGAGATTTCCCACTTTTTCCTCTTGTCCTCCTTTCTTTTTGCTTTTGTCGTGGTTGATGGTTCACGTTCATTTTCGTTCGCGTTCCATTTGTTTCTTTTCATTGAAATTAATCATTGCATTAGCAGCCTTCAACATTTGATTAATGTTGAATAACCTGCCATTTAGCTAGCTCTCACAGAAGCACTACAATAACCAGCATACTAAAAAAAAAAACAGACACCAAGTATGGAATCTAGTGACTCAACCACTTCCACAACTAAGTTTGTGCCGGAATACAGAAGAACCAACTACAAAAACAAGGGAAGATTCACCGCTGATGAATTGAGAAGAAGAAGAGACACACAGCAAGTTGAGTTGAGAAAGGCGAAAAGAGATGAAGTTCTTTTAGCCAAGAGAAGAAACGTGAACAACAACTCTTCAGCAGCCGCAGCCGCAGCAGCTTTAGACAGCGACTCTGATGATGAGTTCACTAGCGCACAAAAAGACTCAGAAAACAATGAGTTTTTGAAACAACTACAGCAAGAACTACCTACTATGATCCAGCAGATCAACTCTGACGACGTCAACGCACAACTAAGTGCCACCATCCAGTTTAGACAGATTTTGTCCAGAGAACAAAACCCACCTATCGATTTGGCCATCAACGCAGGGATCATTCCAAGATTGATTAGTTTCATGCAAGAAAACCAACCTGAAATGCTGCAACTAGAAGCTGCATGGGCTTTGACCAACATTGCGTCGGGGACCAGTGAGCAGACCAAAGTTGTTGTTGATGCCGGTGCAGTTCCAAGTTTTATTCAATTGTTGTTGTCTCCATCTGTTGAAGTCAAAGAACAAGTTATTTGGGCTTTAGGTAATGTCGCAGGTGACTCGCCAAAATACAGAGATTACGTGTTGGAATGTGGTGCTATGCAACCTATCCTAAGTTTGTTTGCCTTGAACAAAACGTCTTTGATCAGAACTGCCACCTGGACTCTATCCAACTTGTGTAGAGGTAGAAAACCTCAGCCGGACTGGAACATTGTTTCCCAAGCTCTACCAATTTTGAGCAGACTGATTTACTCGCTGGACACGGAAACTTTGGTTGATGCATGTTGGTCTATTTCTTACTTAAGTGACGGCCCAACTCAAGCCATTCAAGCAGTTATCGAAAACAGAATACCTAAAAGGTTGGTGGAATTACTTTTGAACCAATCCACCACTATTCAAACCCCTGCATTGAGAGCAATTGGGAACATTGTTACCGGGAACGATTTACAAACTCAAACTGTGGTGAATAGCGGGGTCTTACCAGCCTTGGCTAAATTGCTATATTCTCCAAAAGAAAATATCAAAAAAGAAGCTTGTTGGACAATTTCAAATATTACAGCAGGAAACACCAATCAAATTGAAGCAGTAATTGCTGCAAATCTAATTCCTCCATTGATTCAACTACTTTCTGAAGCCGAATATAAAACTAAAAAAGAAGCATGTTGGGCCATTTCTAATGCATCTGCAGGAGGGTTGGAAAAACCAGAGATTATCAGATACTTGGTTGCTCAAGGATGTATCAAACCACTATGTGATCTACTAGAAGTTGCCGATAGCAAAATCAAAGAAGTGACTTTGGATGCTCTAGAAAACATTTTGAAAGTTGGTGAACTTGAAAAAGAAGCAAAAGGTTTGGCTATCAATGCCCACGCAGATTATATCGACCAAGCAGGCGGTACAGACAAAATTTTCATGTGTCAACAAGATGCTAATCAAACCATTTACGAGAAAGCTTACAACATCATTGATAAATATTTCCATGACGACGATGAAGAAGACGTGGTTGACGAAACTCTGAACAACAACGTTTCTCAACAGGGAAACACTTTCAGCTTTGGTACTAACGCTAATGCAAACCAATCATTCAACTTTGAATAAGAAGCATATAAAAAAGAAACTTGAGAGTTTGCAGGTTTTTGTTTTATTTAATTTCCAACTCATAGATGCATTGCTTTCTGTACACTTATATAAAATTATAATTTCTCACTGATGAAATGTTTTGAATATAGAGCTTATGAGATTTCAATCGGATACAGTTTTGAATGCAAAAGCTCATTGTGAAAGAACAACGCCATCGTTGATTATAGTTTGCAATGTCATTGCACGCCATGTTTTGGGCTATCTCGCGGCTACCTATCTGTGTTTTTTTTTGTTTTTTTTGATTTCCGTGATTGCGATATCTCACAATGATCCATATCATGCCAACTATATACATCTTTCAAAATTTCCCACCAAAGGCTCCACTTAGCCAATGCATGTTTGATCATTTCAAGATTCGCAGCTGTAAGATTTTATAGAATGACTCTGTCACGTGCCTCAAATATTACCTTCATTTTTCTAAAACCGTGACTTATTTTTTTTTTTATTGCACAAACAAAGCGTTTTGCGGTTAATTGTTTATCGTGGGGTTCAATTCAGCAGGGTCATCCTTGGAAAACTGGAACTGAAAAGACCAACGGGAAAAGCATAACTCAGCCTTATTGGGATTGGCATTGGTCATTTAAATTGCACGTACACATTACGGTTTAACCGCAGCCGCATCTAAATGAGCAGGAATAATCGAGGCACAAACTCTAGGATTAGCTCATTGTCAGCAGATTATGCAATTCACGGAAACACGAATAATAACACAAAAGATGCTTTTTCAAACAGAAACAAAATACGTGTGCGATCCATTGATGAGATAGGCCTGCCTTATTTTCCTCCAGAAGTGCGACAACAGCACCAACTTGATCAGCAGCGACAACATGACCAAAACTTCTCCTCACGTTATGCATGGGAGAGAAACGATACTATCAATACGGAAGAACAAAGGGCGCCTGCGACATTCATTCATGATGCTAAAGCAACGCATCGCAACTTGGATCGGGATTTGGCGGATCCCCATCTGAAACTGAAATCAGAAGAGAGCATTGTTGAAGATTTTTGGACACATAGCGGTCTTGACGCTCAGAGCAGGTCTAGCAGTGTACAGGATGCAGCACAACTTCGAAAGAAAGTTCTTGCCAACAAGCGAGTTATTGGTCGTCCCATACCTTTGTCGTATGGGTTCAAGACACATCGCAAAACGAACAGGCTTTACAATACGCAGTACAAAGAGAATCATTTTGGCAAATCGTATGGTGAAAATAGCGGAAAGCCTTCAAGACAAGAGCCATTTAGAAGTGAAAAGAAGCAGGACCATCAAGACTCTGCTTTTCTGGAGCAAGCACAAGATGACGAAAGCACCACGATCAATAACAATCACACTGCTTCCAGTGTTTCACAAAACCATTTGGGACCGATAGACTCAAAAAATGTGCTCGATAACTCTACAGCACCGAGCAAACAGGAGTACATTATTTCAATAAGCAATGACAAAGATTTGATAGATCTGTGGGAATCTATTGTGACCAATTACAACGAAAGAAGAACAAACAACACAGGAACTATCAACGGTATACAAAAAATTTATGGACCGTCAACTCCAGATGCAAAAACACGTTTCAAGTTTTTCAAGGCTATAATTGGACCTTTTAAGACAATATTTGGCATGATGTTTAATCGCGATAATTTATTTCTCGTTATGATTTTTGTAACTTTACTAATATACAACATCACTATCTATTATATGTACAGCGGGAAAATGTAACATTATTTGGGGTATAAAAATCTCAAAGAACACTTCTTATTTTGATATTATGCTTTTGAATAAAAAAAATTCACCAGTGGTAAAATTTCATCAGTTTATTAACAGGACAGGTTGAAGTTTTTATTTCACTCATCAAAATCATTCTTAGGCGGCCTTTTATGCTCGCTGTTCATGTATAGATCAATGGCTGCTGAAAAAGCCGCAAACCCTGCACATCCAATGGCGGCTGCCTGAGGTCCACTCTTATACGCCAACCCACCACCGGTCAGACACCCTGCTGCCAACCCATTGAAAATGTCACTTTTAGCTCTCGTACTTTCCACACAACATTCTACACCAGCATAAATCATCCCAATGTACCCGAAATTTTTCGCACTACTCCAACTCCTCTTTGTCATATCACTCCACGCCACTTTCATCTGCTGTTTGAAGGGCATGTCAGCTATTGTCTTTAATGGGGAGTCCTTGGATGCTATACTCGCAGTATGCAATGGAGTGTCGTAACTCATACTTGCCATAAACAAACCGAAAACCCCACCAAGTGCAAACCCGGTGACTCCACTAATCATGGATTTTCCAGGACACGAAGACATGAATGTTAGTAGCATGTTTGCGCCGGCTTCCCCCTGTTCATCAGGGGTCATTTCACTCAATGGTTTTTTCGGTGGTGGCGGTGTAGCCAAATCTAGTCCAAATCCTTGATAAACCATTTTCCAGTGGTTTGAATTTCAGTTGTCTTCTTGAGAGCCAGTTTCTTTTTTTTTATAGTGTAAAAAAACCAAAAGTTGGAGTTACACTGGAAAACCTGGTTTTTTTTGTCTTTTTGGCTATGCGCTATGATGATGCTTGATAGAGAGTTTTCTCTGGAATTAGATCTTGCATTCGCCATGTGAATCTCACTGCGATACTGTTTTGTAATCTAGACGCATCGAAACACCGGAATCTGGTCTGAGCCTAGTTCCGATGACAAGCAAAATCATAATTTTTTTTGCAAAATGTATGTCACGTGTATTACACACAAAAAAATAATACTTCACGTGACTACTGTGCTATATATGTGCCTTTGAAATACATTACTCAGATCTCAGTAAAGCTCTGACAGAGATGCCAAGCCGTGTTTAAAGTTTTCCAACACTGAATAGTGATTCATGCACAGGTTTTGTCTTTCAAGCAAAGTAATGTTAATACGATCTTTGTTTGAGCTAGCATCATCTCAAGTTTAAACTCTTGGGTGAGAACAATGAGAACATGGCTTTCATATTTAATAATTTTCAGTAGCAGAAGCACACCCACACCTTCTCTTTCAGGTACATTTTCTGTTTTTTTTTTGTTTCTTGTTTCTTTATTAGTGGCTTATAAAATTTAGTGCCGCGCTAATTTTAAATGCGAGACACTACATTTTATATCCGGATAACACGGCATGAACTTACAAAGGTCGCACTTTTTCACGTAGAAAAGTGGGCAAACCGCGAAAAGACATACGCAGAAAAAATAGCAAGACTGTCTGATATAGGTCTTTTGAAATTTTCATCTGAAGGTTAACATACGCAACATAGCCAAGAGTACCTGCACTTTCCCAGATAAAAAAAGTTGGCATTGCCGTGACATTGAAAATCAATCACAAAACAATGGAATTTCGCATATAGTATTGTAAAATCCGGATCATTTATTTAGGCTTTGGCGATCCATTTATGAAAAGTTTGAGAATCTGATCTTTAAAGGACATCATCTCAGACCGTTTTAGTGCCAACTGTGTCCAGTAATGAGAATTAAAGTGAAGGGATGAGCGATAAAAACAAGGCTTGCACAACCTAACCATATAAGCGCCTTGATTGCGACATTATAAGTGCGCTATTGAAAGATGCACGTTTTCACACAGCTAAAGAAGCATCTCGAAGTTAGCAAAGCAAAATGTTTGAAAACTGAAAAATATATGTATATATATATATAAAGGGGCATGTCTTCTTGGCCAACTATCGCAACTCAATGTTTATCTCTGAAAACGTTCAAGTATTACAAACCAAAACAAAAAATCCACACACAAAACTCAAAACGCAATGTCGCCAATCGGAGAAAAAATTAAGAGCATGTTTTCGTCAAATAATGGATCACATAAGTTTGATTGCAGATTCTATCTCATCATTGCATCTTTGATCTTAACAATGTTTATAGCTGCCTTGGACATTGTCATTGGTATAGCTATCATCAACCAAGTTTCCAAAGATTTCAATTCATACACAAATTCAGGTTGGGTGTTGAGTGCTTACACTTTGACATCTGCTTTATTCACACTGGTCAGTGGGAGAATCTCTTTGAAAATAGGTTTGAAAATGGCTGTGATCACTAGTATTGTCATATTTGAAATTGGTTCCTTGATCAGTGGGGTTTCCAATTCTATGAACATGTTGATTGGATCCAGAGTTATTGCTGGTATTGGGGCCGGTGGTATTCAAAGTTTATGCTATGTTTGTATTCCGTTTTTGGTGGATCCAACAAAAATTGGGTCTTTGAATGCTTTGTTTTCCGCGACATATGGGATTGCTGCATTTCTCGGGTGTATCATTGGTGGTACCTTGATTGACCGTTGGAGAATCTGTTATTTGATCAATATTCCTATTGGATGTGTTGCATTGATCTTTTTGATTTTGGTGTTTCCTTCATCCATGGAGTTGTCGACTAAAGAATCAAAAAATGTTGACGAATTGAGCTCTGATGTGGACATTCCTGAAAAACAATCACCAACCAATTTGATAACAAGCACATGGAACAGTTTCATCACAACCTCTACAAAACTTGCCCAAAACTTGGTTAGTTTGAAATTCTATGTTGACTGTTTTTATGAGATTTTTGCATTTTTCGACTTGATTGAATTCGGTCTTATTTCAATCAGTTTCAGTTTACTTTTGGTTGGTTTGACTTATGGTGTCCAGCATGGTAATGCAGAGCATGCCTTTAATGCCACATATGATGTGATCATCATGCTTGTTTTCAGTGGAGTTTCTTTTATTCTAGCTATTATATGGGACCTGAAACTCTACCAATTAATCATACCAAATTGGTATTATAATAAATATCAACAGGAAATATACCAGCCATTGTTTTCCGCTAGACTATTGACCGAGTGGAAATTGGTTAGTTTGAACATGATAAATTTTTTCATCAGTATGACCTATTTCAGTGTTGCTTATTATTCCATTCAATACTACATGCTTGTTTTTGGTGAAAACTCTTCAAATGCCACAAGTCATTACACATGTTTCATAGCAACTCCAATAGCTGCCACTATAGCCGGCAGACTCAATGCAAATTTTGGACTAGTCAAAGAAGTCATTATTTTGGCTGTCGGAATAGGGATGATCGGAACAGGACTTTTATCTAGGTTTGATCATGAAATCAATTCCGTTTCTCGAGCTGCACCATTGGTGCTTGTTGGGGTCATGTATGGTGGTACCATTCAAACTATATTGCTGGGTTTGCAAATTCAGACTAAAGATTATGGTGTAGATGAAAAAAGTGAGAGTTATAAAACAGAAATGACCAATTTCACATCAACAAATTCGTTTTTCAGAATCTTGGGTAGTGCACTAGCAGGTGTGATTGCCAATATTGTTTTTGATTCCACTTTCAAAAGAAAATTGAATAGCAACACAAACGGTCTACCTGCTAATTTGCAAAAGCAAAGTGTGAATTTTGTGGTTCTTTACCGAGTGGATAATTTTGATTCCAGATTTTCAGTTCTGGGCCAGATGATTGCAGACTCCATCGTCATTGTATTTTGGGTAACTTTTGCATTTCAAAGTGTTTCATTTTTGTTGTCCCTAACTTTATCAAACAAAAGATCGATGGTTGCAGTGAACAACTCTTCCAAGGAAAATAATGGAATGAGAGAAGAACCAATAGAAGGAATAAATGGTCCACATGGTGGACAAACTCTAAATGTCAACCCTAGTGACACCAGTCTATACCAAAAGCAACAATCAAACATATTTGACCAGGAAACAAACAGTTCCAGCAATCCTTTTAACTCACCGAAAAAAACACCATGGTATTTCTATATCCCTGTTATTGGATTGGGTTTTAGAGTTTATCGTTGGGTTAGCAAATAATTGTTTTATTTGATAGTTTTTATATAGTAACTTCTATTAATTAAACGTTTGCCTTTTTGTTTTTTGTTTTTTTGTTTTTTTGTTTTTTTGTTTTTTCTTTCCTCTCTCTCCTGACATCTGGCCTTTCTTCAACCATAGCCATACTTGCTTTTCAAAACTGTCACTTTTATTTCAAAATCAACCCGTGACTCAATTTCCGAGTATGCATCAGCTAATAAAACAGTCTCAAAGCTATGCAAAAGCTGGTGGATTCTCTTCAATTGCACCTGCTTTGCATTGTAGTCTTTCTTAGCCCACATTTCAACTTTCCTCTGGATATTAGCATTATAAGCGGATCACTAAGAAGAGGTAATAGGCAAGAAACATTTAACAAGCCCAAATCCGAGTATCAAAGCTTAGCAGAATCCGCCAAGCTACGACAACCAGTTATTTGCGGATGATCCCTTGCAAACACCGAAACGTGTGTGTGTGTGCGTGTGCGTGTGTGTATGAGTGTAAGAGTGTGTTTGTTTCAATACCTGTGTCAGTTATATGCAGAGAGTTAACTTTTAAATGCGGAACCTAAATCCGGTAACAAACTAGCGCAGAAAGCCAAAATCCGACCGCATTTAATTTCGGATATACTAAAAAAAAAAAAAAAAAAAAAAAGAAAAAACCCTTTAACCCTAACAAAACAATGCAGTGCTACGACAACTCTGTTAAATTACAGCTGACTCATTGAGCAGAGAATCACAGAAAGAAAAACAGGCAAATAAAAAAAAAAAAAAAAAAAAAAAAAAAAAGAAACTATGAGTTTTGAAAGCATTCTGGCAGAGCAAAGCAAAGTCATACAAAGCAAACGAACAAAGGTTAACTTACATGAAAAATATACGAAGTCATCTAGCAAACACACGCCCATAGGTCGGAAATAAAAGGTACTAAAAAAGGGCCGAGATTTGGAAAATTTTGAGATGCCTGCCCAGAATAATCATTTGTAAGCGATGACATAAGCATCTTGTTTTTTTAGGTACTTTGTTTGGAGAAAATTCAACCTCTATTCCTTGATCCACTTTTCTAGATCAATGGTATATAAGAACATGGATTGGTCTTGTTTTCTTGATTTTTGACATTGAAGCTTTATAATTATTTTCAAGTGGGATCTCTTATGGAAAAAAAAACTGAAAATCCAAACAACAAACACAAACACAAACACACAAAAACTATAATCATGAGTTCCTTAACGGAAAAAGATAGTGCAAGTTTGAATAGAAATTCAGACTCGTCGACCTCGGAAAGCAACGGGCAAGGGTCGCAACTAAATATACTAGGGCCTAATTCCACTTTAGGTGTAGAACACGAAACCCAGTTGGTGCCAGACACAGAAAAGCTATCACATGAAGAAAGTTTAGAAGACCAGACGGCATCTGAATTAGAGGGCAAAACGGAATCACCAAAAGAATTAGACACCTCGATCTACGAATACTACAAGGGGAAAAGATTGGCCTTGGTTACCTTGTCATTGATGTTGGTTTTGTTTTTAGCATCACTTGATATTATTATTACTGCCACTATTATTGAAAAAGTCGCTGAAAGATTTGGGTCTTATGGGAAAACAGGGTGGTTGGTCACTGGGTATGCATTGCCAACTGGTATTATGGTTTTGATTATTTCGCAAATTGCCATGGCCCTTGGTGTTAAATTCACTCTTTTAGTCTGTGTCTTAATTTTTGAAATAGGGTCTTTGATTTCTGGGTTGGCCAATTCAATGAACATGTTGATTGCAGGAAGAGTTATTGCCGGTATTGGTGGGGCAGGTATTCAGAATTTGGTTTTCATCATTGTTTCGTATATTGTGGAAGAAAAAAACAGAGGTTTGATCATTTCGTTTGTGGGTATTGCCTTTTCAATTGCTTCTATTGCCGGACCTTTCCTTGGTGGGGCTTTCACCACAATGCATCACCAACCAAACTGGAGAATGTGTTTCTACATCAATTTGCCTATCGGAGGTGTCGCTTTCATCATTTTCTACTTTTTGTACAACCACAAAGGTAGTGAATTCAAATATGACATCAAAAAATTTAATCCAAGAGTACTTGGACATGCCAGTTTTTACAAGAAGATCTTTATCGGTGCTTTGTTCCAATACGATTTTATTGAATTTGCCATTTGTACTGCCGGGTTGGTTTTGTTTCTTGTTGGTTTAACATACGGGGGTGACGGTACTTATCACTGGCACTCTGCTCCAGTTATTGTTATGATTGTTATTGGTGGTCTTTTGGTCATTGCTGCGTTTGTGTGGGATTGTTTCCTTTTCGACAAGTTCTGTGCCACATTCAACCAAAGAGGTACACCATTGATCAACATTTTGGTTTTCAAAAAATTCGGCTTGGTTGCCGTTAATTTGGTCAACTTCTTAATGTCTATTGCATACATCACCCAAATGTTGTTCATTATTCAGTTTTTCCAATTTGTTTACGGGAACTCTGCTTGGAAAGCTGCTGTTCACATGCTTTCTACTTTGATTGCAGTTACCATCACTGTTGTTGCTTGTGGGGTTTTCATCAAGAAAACTGGTCAGATTAAGTTGACTGTGGTCACTGCAACCGCCATTGCTGTTATTGGTGCAGGTTTACTACAGCTTTTGAGTCCACACTCAAACAACTCTGCAAAAATCGGATTGTTGATTCTACCAGGTATCGGTTTTGGTGGGATTGTCCAATCAACCATGATTGGATCGCAAGTTTTTGCAGACAAAACAAAACCAGATTTCAAATTCCAAATCACTTCGATCACTTCTTTCTATTCTTTTGCCAAATTGATTGCTATGGCTTTTGGTAGTATCCTTGCCAACGTTGTGTTTGACGTTAGTGTCTTTGACAAAGTCCAACACAGCCAAACATTAACCAATTTGAAAGCCATGGACGTTAACGAGTTGATCGTTTACAGATTGAGCCATTACGACGGAACAGATTCACCATTGGGTAAAATTTTTAACGATTCTGTTCACCACGTTTTCTGGTTGTCCCTAGGGTTGTCTGCATTGTCATTTATCTGCTCCCTTGGGATGTCCAACAAAAAAACAGATCATTGAGTGACTAAACTTGCAATGAGATACCAAATAGATATCAGATAATTTTTTGCCTCTAACTTAATAATAATGTACATAGCCTTTATATAGTAATAATAATACGGATGTCTGATACTCACTTTTAGTACACTCGGAGCGTTTTATCATTGCTAAAAGCCGCTTCTGAAATGTGTATTTCCGTAGTTTTTTTTTTTTTTCGCGCCTTTTTTGTTTTTGCGATGCATCCCGGAACACTTGTTTTGGTCAAGCCGAAGAGTTCAACCCACGGGAACTGCAAGAATGAAAGAATCCATACAAAGCGCTTGTAAGTCGAGAAACCAAGCTCAATGATCTGGAAAGCTGCTTAGCCATACAGATTTCACCATGCAAAAAATTGAAGACCCCGCCTTCACACCTCAAAACAGTACATGCATTGATGCACAATGGCTATCAGATGGCTCTGGAGTGGTAACCCTTCACAGTGACCATACAGTTCAAGTTACTTCTCCCACAAAACATGCTCAACACAACCACACGCAGCGATGGCTTAAACATCAATCCATAATGTCTGGCATGGTGGTCCCCGGAACGACCTCTGTCCTGCTCAGTTGCAGAAATCTGCCCTTGCAACTTTACATTCTTCCCCTCGACCCTGCACCATGTGATGATTTGCTCTCTAAAAATGCAAGATCTAGTCCGTATCTTCCTTCAGCGAAGTTCTCATACAACACAACATTTCATGCAAACAATGAAGGGTATTCACCATTGTTCAGCTTAATCTCACACCCATTTGTACAATCGCGTTTTTACACCGGCACAAACAGAGCGAGAATAGATCAATTTGACATGCAACGTAAAGACCCCGTGCGAACATGGGAGCCCCGTGCAAAGAGACGTAGGGGTGTGGGCAATGTGTCAGCTTTGAGCGTGTGTAAAGCGGATCCGAGTGTTTTGTATGCTGGAACAAGCCAGCACGCGGTGTTCCATGTTGATCAGAGGACCAAAGACACGGACTACGTGGTATCGTGCCCCCAGGGTGTTGCGCAGATTTTGCAGTCGGACAACGCAAATTATCTGTATCTCATTCCAAAACGGTTTCATGACTGTGATCAAACCATCAAAGTTTGGGACTTGAGAAAAGACGATTTTGTGGCAGAGCTTCAATTGCCAAAGACTGAAACGTCTAATGAAGAGCTGAAGATGAAAAGTTCAAAGTGCAGTATAAACACTTTGCATGGTTTACTTTTAGGGTCTCCATTTGATTCTAATCACATTTACCTATGGGATAGAACTGTGGTAGAAAGCGGGGGCGTCAATGTCTATCCAATGGAGCGTAATCTTCCAACCTCCGTTATTCAATATCAAAACAGTTTACCAGATGCAAATTTGTATACACACCTTATCGAGACAAATCCAAAAGATAATGAAATGACGTTTATATGTTATACAGAGCAATATGAAGCAGGATATAAAATTGCTACAGAGAATAAAGAGATAGTAAATGGTAATGACTCAACCCCACAGTCACATGGGTCACTCTTTTTCCACTTGTAGCGCAACACTACTAATAAGCAGCTTCTCTTTTCAATCCACCAATGAACTCCAAGAATTTACCCATGTTGACATCAATACCGTACTGGTAAACGTAATTGGATGCCAAGTAGTCACTCAACATGGCTTTCAAATAGTTTTCTGGGATGTTATCCAAAACCTCTAGTTGTGATTGCGATGAGATTTCGAAAAGAATGCTTGGGATGATTTTATGGGTCAACAAGAATTGCTTGAATGGCAAGTCATTTTTGAACAATTCGTCAGAGTCGATCAAGTCATCGTTCAGCTTGTTGATGGCAGCAGACAAAACGTTGGACAACTCACTGATTGGTTTTTTCGTTTCCTTGTTGATCTTGTACAACTGTTGGAATTCCAGTTTGGCATTGTGCACGATTTTTTTCTGGATAAATTTCACGTACTCGTCATAACAGCCATTGACGTTTTGCAAAAATTTGCCAACGAAATCGTCATCTCTCAAAGCTAGGGAGGCCAAAACCTCCATTGAAGAGGAAGTCACACCACCTTTGTTTGCAGAGGCATCTTTGAAAAGCATACATCCGTGTTCTTCCAATTTGATTTTGGCGTCTTGAGTGATAAACAAATTGGCACCTTCAACAATGTATGGGATTTTGCATTTGTTTGTCTTTGGATCAATGTAGTAATGTAGATTGCTCAAATTGATAGATCCTGGTCTACCACCGCATGGAACAAAAATGTCGATCTTTGGCAAGTACTTGAACAAGTATTCTGAGTGAAACTTGTTTCTGAAAATTGTACCATTTGGAATGATTTCGCCTGTTGGTGGAATTTGGAAATCTTGAACATCACAAGGAACGTAAAACCCAGAAGATGAAAGCAAAGACTGGTTGTAATGCTCAGTAGTCAATCTTGCGTGGGCCATTCTGTGTAGCTCTTCCTTGTTTAACCCTTGTGGATCAACCAAGGTCCCGTTCCCGTCAATGATGGCCACATAAGTTTCGTTTTTGCTTGAAAGCAAGACTTCGTTGGAACCCAAGTCACCATCACACCCACCGGTTTGCAATTTGAACAACTTTGAATCCCACAATTTTTCCTCATCATAGATTTTTTCCACAAAACTTCTAACCCCAAGAGTGGTCATACCAAATTCGTCATGAGGAATTCCACCCAATTTTGGTGATTTTCCAGTCAAAAAAGATTTCCACCAAGGACAGCCTCTTTTTTTCGCATGCAATGTTGCCCAATCAACAAATGGAGCTGTACCTTCATCTGGACCAAAAAACAAAATTTCTTGTTTGCCATACAAATCCACGTATTTTTCCAAAGATTTTTTGTCATCATCAATCAAGATATCGATAATTGAGTCAACGTATTTTTTAAATGCATGGAATGTATCGTTTGTGGTTGACAATGTTGGGTTCATCAAAATCACCCCCTTGGACCCACCTTCAGGGATATCTTTGTTTTTCTTTTGTTGGGTAGAGGCCAAATTGAAGTTTTCTTCCAACACAGAGTTTGAGTTCAATTCGTAAACGTCGCTGTTTTTCGACGTCACAATTCTGATCCCACCTCTTGCAATGTCTCTGAATCTGATATGGAAACCTTTGAAACTGGAACCAACAACCATAAACAACCCAAATGGAATTTCGTCAGTCAATGGATTACAAACGTCTTGGAAAATGACATTTGGATCCAATCTAAAAGAAATGGCAATTTTTTTGTTGATAAAAAAATTTGTTTTCAAAACAGATTTATTGAAAAGGTTTAAAGTTTTCAAAATCAAGTAATCTGGAGTTTGATCATCAATCACTTTATTCAAATAATTTTCAAAATCTTTGTCATTAGCAAAAGGTTGAGCACCAGTGACAATTCTCTGATAACTCAATGTTTTCTTGAAAGCTGTTTTGTTTCCATGAGTGGTAGTAGTAGTAGTAGTTGTTGTTGTAGTAGTGGATGAGCTTTCCGCATTTGTAGAAGGATAATGGATCAAAGCGAAATTTTTGAACAATCTTGAAACAATGGATTGATGTTTTGCCAAGACGTTGTTGATCAATGTTTGAGAATAAGATTGAGATTTCCAATTTTTTTTCAAAATTTCCAACAAATCAACAGACAAATGTTGGTTGTTCAAGTTACCTAAATTTTGGAATCTGTCAATGAAATGATTGATGAAAATAGAACCAATATAAGCATATGTGATTTCTTGTGGAGAAGGATCATTTTCAGAGATTTTCCCAATAGTGTTGGAATCTAGATTTTGAGTTTTGGTGTTGTTGAAGACTTGTGTATTGATTGATGGCAAACAGTACAATAAACTTGATTCTTTCAAAATTTGTGTCAATGTTGAATTGAAATCATTGATTGTTGTATAAGATGGATTATCTGATTGATTGAAATAAATGGAAAAAATGTTTAAATTTTCATCATCTTCCAATTGTTGATGGCCAACCAATTTTTCTTGCAATTTTGATTTCATATCATTAACAATAACATCCATGTAGATTTTGTTTGGTTTGATATCGTAATATTTGAACAAGTTGAATAAAGATTGATAAAAATTAGAGGTGGAATTTTTTTCATATGCAATGATCAATCTATATTCATTACCAACATCTTCATTCAAAGATTTCAAAAATTTCAAAGTCGGCCCTTCTCTTTCTTTGCATTCCAATTTCAACAATGTATACAATTTTTCATTGTTTGGAGAAAACGTGGTAATGGATTTGTTGTTGGTGGTGGTGGTTGTGGAAGTAGTCAAGGATTCAATGATTGTAATTTTCAAATTGTATTGAGAAGAAACATAAGCTTCTAATTTGTAAATTTTTGATGCTGTTTTAGAATCCAGGTACTGTTCATCAATTTGGTGATCCAAAGAGTCGTCTGTATCTAAGAAAATGGCATAACCCTTTTCTTGGTTGACAAAAGACTTGTTAATTTGAAGTTTCAATTGGGCAGGATTGATGGTGGTGGTGGTATTTTTGTCATTTGGGTCATTCAAATCGAACTGTGATAATAAAGTTGAATCAATTTTAGCCAAATACAATGAAATAATGATATTTGATAAAATTTCCAAATCTTGTGATTTATCTTCCAAAGTATCAAACTTCATGAAAAATGAGTTATTTAGATTTAATGAGTCGTAAAACCAATTGACTTCATTTTCTATCAAATTTTCAGGAACACACCCTTTAGCATCAATCAAATCAATAATTTTTTCCTTTTGTAATTCTTTACCTGGGAATTCATAATTAGGATAATCTTGTAATGAGGAGATGGATAGCGATGAAATATCTGGCAGTGGAGTTTCTTTATTGTTTGTTAGGGTCATTTGGTTTTTTTGTTTTTTGTTTTTTTGTTTTTTTGTTTTTTTGTTTTATGTATAGTTTGTGTTTTCTTGTATTTGTTTGGTTTCTGGTTTGTAATATTTGCTTCTTATATTATACCTATATCAATCATACATGACTTGTTGAATATACTTTATCAACTATGTTTTTCTTTTTTTGAAAATATGATCTCTTTATATATGCTTTTTTCTTCAATAAATTTAATCAATAATTAACTCAACACATTGAATGCTAACAAATGACTAAAACGTGTCATTCAACAACCGCTCAACCCCTTACCTGTGTAAAAGCATACACCACAACATCACATAGTAACACTCATAGTATATTATTTCAAATGTTCTTCAACTTTCCTTTCTTCCATGTTTATGATGGCTTTTACAGCTTATTACGCGATGTGTTTATTTTAATTTTTAATGCTTGGCTGCGTGATTATTGAGAGAAACTTAACTTACCCCATAAAAAAAGGGGAGAGAGAGAGAGAGCGAAAGAGAGAGCGAAAAGAGAGCGTTGTTTAAATTCCTGTTTACATTTTTCTAATTATAGATCTGATAGATTTAACCTTTTTATGGGTTTTAAGCTGTAAGATCAACACATCTTGATAATGAGTGTGTTTACAGTTTTAAATTTTAGTGATATGATATGAACTTCTTCACACAGCCGTTGATGCTTGGCTCTACTATCACTAATATTGCCACAACTATATTAGAGTACTTACACAACGAAAAAAAAAAAAAAAACAATGCCACATGATATCACACCCTGCTTTCTACGCTCACACATACACACCTAATCATCCGTAGAATAAATCTTGTTGAGTCATTGGCTGATGCCTTGAGGGTACAATCAGTGAGTATCTTGAAATAGACTTATCCCATAACTAACTTATCCTGATGTAAACAAATAACAATGATTACAGAGTTTATAGTATGGAGTTTTGTCTCAAAAGCGTTCTAATGTTTCGTCTCGGTATCAAGAAACGAGATGATGAGATGCTTCATTGTGAGACCTTTTTCAGTTGAGTTGAACCGTTTATTTACTTTAAAGATAATGATCTGATATTACTGCTCTAATAGGGTTTCAAGTAAGTTCTTCGGTAAATGCTGCTATCTGTTTACATAAACAAAGCGATGTTATCACTGCATATGGATAAGAAGAAGAACAATACCATTACCAATACCATTACCAATACCAGTACCAATACTAAGACCAATACTAATACCAATATTAATACCAATACCAATATCAATACAGGGTAATTATCAATCACAAAAGGCAATGATGCCGCTTACGAACACAGATAAAAAGAAGCAGTGGCGGATCTTGTCCGTGAAGTTCCGCTTTGAGTTGATCACCAATAGGCCATATAGGAAGTAGTAGTAGTATTTCATGAAAAAATATGAGTAATCACGATGTAAACAATGAAAAAACACAAAAACAAGAAAAAAAAAAAAGACAATAGAGTTGGTTCTAATCAATTTTTAAACGGATTTCATATTCCGTGGAATTGTTTTGCGCAAACAAACAGAAAAAAGAAAAGTCAAAACAAAACATGAAAAAGTTGGTGGATAAGAATAAAGATTATTAGTAGTTGTTGTAGAAGGGTAACAATTTGCCAAAAAAAAAAAAAAAAAACTAGAATTTTAGTATCACGTGTAATCTACAGGTCATGTGATAAAGTGTCCAAATTAATTAATTTATCACGTGGTGTATAATCTTTTGAATTACTTTAACATTTCTTTTTTTCTGCTTTTTCTGCTTTTTCTGCTTTTTCTGCTTTTTAGTCACAGGGGTTGTAGGTACTAAGCTTGTTTTGCAATTTAAGGAATAAAATGTCAATAAATGATGGATCACTCAAAAAAAATGAGTTAAAATGCATAAATGAAACATCAAAATCCTTGGAGAAACAGGAAACAGCGAAAAAATAAAAAAATAAAAAAAAAGTAAAAAAATAAAAAAAAGTAAAAAAATAAAAAAGTAAAAAGTAAAAAAGTAAAAAAAAAGGAATGTGAAAAATTCTTTGATCAATTGTGAAAATATTAAAGTGTAACTTACGCACTGAGTACTAAGAAGTTTTGAACAAATCGGTTGAGGATTTACCCTGTATGGCGTGAAATAATTTAGTCAAGTTTAATAGTGGTGATGATTTTCATGCGTGTATGGGGCAGGGGAGGGGAATGATGTATGAGATGAGGTGAATAAGATGTGAGATGAGCTTGCTTGAGTAATTTTAACTTGATTGTTCATGCATATAGTGATCTGTCGCGTTGTATTGGCAGTGACATTAAGTGTAGGCGTTCAATTTGAATTTTTTTTGAGGAATGCTGATTTTGTATTTCTGCACTTAAAATCTTGTTGTACTTTTCATCTTACAATAAGCAGTCTCAAAACAGATCAACACGCCCGGTTTCTCCACACACCGTATCGAAAAGGCGAACCATGAGTGAATTGAAAGGAACCGCTACATCCACCTCCAAGGATATTAATTATAGTCATAATGGTACTAATCAAGATGTGAATGCACTAAAACCGCTGATCGATCGGATCATTACAAATCCTTTGCATTTTATCAGGGGAAAGACAAGTATCAACAATACTAACAGCAGTGATGGATCAAATGAAAATAATTATATTGTGATTAGTAAAAATGAAGCTGGTGATCAAAACAAAGTGACCGACAATGACAAGAATATCTCCGATACAAAACCAACAATCACTATCGATTCTCAAAAGAAGAAAAGAGTTCCTACTTCACTAAATGAGTCTCTGATGAGCTATTTTAGTGGAAATGGTGCCAAAAATACCCAAAATACCAAAAATGATAGTAGCAATAGTAGTAATGCAAAGTACACCAGTAAGAAAAGAAAATTGAACAATGATACTAAAGAGATTGCTATTAAAGAAAAAGAATTTGAGCTAAGTGATACAGACTATGTTCCAAAAGAAGAGAAAATGGAGCAGAATGGAAATGATGATGAAGAAAAGGAGAAAGAAACGAACGAAGAAGACACATCTTACACTGAAAGTAATGGCAAGAGCGAGGATGAAGGCGAGGAGGTTGGTGAAGAGCTTGGTGAAGAGCTTGGTGAAGAAATTGGTGAAGAAATTGGTGAAGAGGTTGGTGAAGAAATTGGTGAAGAGGTTGGTGAAGAGATTGGCGAAGAGGTTGGCGAAGAGGTTGGCGAAGAGGTTGGCGAAGGGATCAATGAAGAACCTGGCTCAAGATCAGAGGATACCTCCGGGAGCGAAGAATATCAATCAGCTCAAGATGGAATGGGATCAGAAAACGATAAAGATTTTGATTCCACCACCCAATCACATGATCAAGATGAAGAAAAAATGAATGGCGGTAAAAGTTCAAGCGATGGGGATGACGAAGAAGAAGAAGAAGAAGAAGAAGAAGAAGAAGAAGAAGAAGATATGAAAGATGAATTGGCTGATCTTAGAGCTGACATGGAGAAAGTCGTGGGTGAGGAAGAGGCTGTCAGTGATCATACAGAAAATGCAAATGCAAATGCGACTGAAGCTGAGCATGAAAGTGAAACCAAAGATTCTGAAAAAAAAAATATCCAAAAAGAAAAGGAACTTGAAAGAGAACAAAGAGCCACGATGTTGAAGAAAAGACTGGCACCACCATCTTCTTTAATCGAATGCTGTCAGTTTCAAATTAATGATACAAAAGATCGCGGAACATACCAACCGTACAGAATTTTAAAGAATTGGCAGTTCCCAAAGGCAACGGGCAAAAATGGCGAGCTGGTGCATCCAAAGGGGCTTCTGAACCACGGGGTCACCTGTTACATCAACTCTGCAGTGCAAGCCATGCTCCATATTCCTCCTTTGCAAAATTATTTAAACGATTTGATAATGAACCCGCAGGCGCATACCAATCTGAAAAAAAATTCAGTTTCTCAACTGTTGGCCGAGTCTTCCAAAAAAATTTGGAACCCCTCTGCTCATTACTATAATCCTAAGAAATTGATCAACAGATTAGAAGATATCAACTGCATGATGTCGATGTGGCAACAAGAAGACTCGCACGAGTATTTCATGTCATTGATGTCCACTTTGCAAGAAGACTCTGTTCCAAAAGGTGAAAAACTGAAAAGCTCGATCATTTATGATATTTTTGGTGGTGAATTTTTGCAAAAAATCAAATGCTCAAATTGTAACAATATCAGCAACACAGAACAACTCTTTTACGATCTTTCCATCAATTTGACCAAATTTAACAAAAAAAAGGATAAAAAATTCAATTTGAAATCATCAGTGGAAAATTTCTTCAAAACGGAAACAATTCAAGACGGTTACCAATGTGAAACATGCTCTAAAAAAACAAATGATTCTATCAAAGATTTGCAAATCTTGAAGTATCCTGAAAATTTGGTTGTGCATTTAAAAAAATTCAAATTCGACGGGGTGGAATCATCTAAAATGAAATTAGGTGTTCACTTCAACAAGTATCTGGATTTGTCCCCATATGGGAAAGTACAAAATGAAAATGAGCCAGCAATTTACCAATTGCTCAGTGTGGTGTGCCACGAGGGAAGATCTTTGAGTTCGGGCCACTACATTGCCCACTGCTTGCAACCAGACATGACTTGGGCCACGTACGATGACGAGAGCATCAACAAAGTCAATGAGCTAGACGTTTTGAATGAGTCAAACGCATACTACTTGGTCTACTCGAAATTGACTCCAAAGACATTTTTGCAGAAAGAAAGTCTCTCCAGTCTGAACAAACCTGGAAAGAAAAATCCAGATTCAAAACATAACGGGAAAAAAACGAGATCATCAGCAAGAGTAGCTGCTGCCGCTGCCGCTGCTGCTGCTACATCTGCTGCCAACTCTGCTTCTCCAATTTCGAAAAGACAGAGGGCAATGCTGCGGAATCACGCGATGAACGCCAAAAATAACATCAATGCCAATCCGAATTTCGAAAGAACCAAAAAGAAAGGCAAAAATCATAGGAAGAACAAAAAAAGACGGTCTTAATTTTACCGCCTCTGCATGAAAAACACTATACAAACGGAAGCGTAACATTATAGTCCAACAATGTACATTATATACTTTTTATAGAGGTTAACTCACTTTTTTTTTTTTTTTTGTTTTTGTCCTTCGTTGAGGCTCTGAAACTGAACTACTCAAGCACATTCATCTACCCTAGCCAAAAAAAAAAAAAAAAAAAAAAGAGTAGAACAAGTATTTACAGGATTTTGGATAGTCATCTTTCAGTTAAGGCACGACTTTCACACCCATGCTTTTGGCAACACCTAAAACCGTCTTCACGATGCTTTTCATTTCCAAATCTTTGTGTCTGTCATCTGTTTTCTTGATCTTGGCTATTTCGTAAATATGTTTCAAACTCAATTCTCCAACAGGTGGCACAGTATCGAACTTGTTTGCTTGAGCAGAGCCTTTGCCAGCAGGGTTCCCCAGCGCTTTCATTAATAGGTATCCCGTTGGTGGCGACTTGATCTCAAATTGGAAACTACGGTCAGGTTTGATAGTGATCAAACATGGAATTGGCACATCAACGGCATAGTTGGCTGTTCTGGCGTTGAACTCTTTGCAAAAATCAATGGCTTTGATCCCTTTGGACCCCAAAGCAGGACCCACTGGTGGAGATGGGGCAGCTTTTCCGGCACCAACTATAAGTTTCACTATACTGTTCATGGTGTGAGCTATTGAGTAATGGTTTTTTGTTTGAAGTTTTGTTGGTTTTTCTTGTGATTGCCGCAACGGTAGTTCATCTTGACAGTGCAGAGTTCTGCATTTGGTCCAGTAAATACATATGAAAACTTTTCACCGAGTTCTGAAAAACAATCCGAAACCGAGATTTTCTTTTTGAGAGTTGTTTTGTCGGACATTTGGGCCAGCCAATGGGGCAGATGCCCGTTTCAGGAACAAACCAAGAAATGAAAACTTGTAGGTTGTGCGTAATAATTTGCGTTTAAATATATGAACAGTTTTTTTTCATATTACATTTAAAGTATAATATACAATGCTATGACTCTTAATATATTTACAGAGCCTCCTGTGGGAAGAAAAACAAAGATGCCACACACTGAAAAAAACGTCTTCAATAAGGTTATTTCTTGTTTTTTTCAAGTCCTGCAATGTGCGCAATGCTTTGATCCACAGTTGTATGGTTATGCGAATCGCCTGGGCAGACAACTTGGTTATTTTCATCAACAAAACACATCTTGATGCTTTCCACCCATGGATCGTTCATGATTTCATCAATGTTAGCACGGCATGCCGGAGCCAAATCCACCATTCTGCCAATGATATGTTGACTTTCTTCTGGCAAATTGTGGAGCAATCTCTGTGGGCCGATGTTCAAATTGTTAGGGTCCTTCGCGTTGTTGTTCGAGCTTTCTGGTTTTTGTTGCTGTGGTTGGGAGTCCTTTGCACCTGTTTCCGACTCTTCATATTGTGGAGGGTTTGGTGTTTTTGTGACTAACTGCGACAAAGAATCGCAGTCTCTCCCACTGCAAAACAGCTTGAACGAGGAATCTTTTAGTTTAGGGATTTTCCAAGGGAATTTCTTCAAAACCATGCACACAAAAATCATAGCTGTTGACCAAACGTCAACTGGTCTTGGATCGTATTTGGTGAAAATGCAAACTTCTGGCGCCAAATATGGGTCTGAACCCACGATCCCAGATGCAGTGACCAAATTTTTCGAAAATGGGTAAGAAAACACAACAGATGCACCAAAATCAATCAACTTGACAATCCCGTTTTGGTCCACAACACAGTTGTCCAGTTTCAAATCTCTATGGGCTAGACCTATAGAGTGCAAGTATTCGACCCCGTTCAAAATTTGCTTGAAACAGCAGCAGATTTCATCATACGACATCTTGTTACTCATCACAATAGCAAACAAATCGTAATCACAATACTCCATAACCTGGAAAATTCTGTTTTCGTCATAAACAATTTCAATTGTGGCAATGATATTTGGATGTTTCAAGGTCGTACCAATACAATACTCCCCTGTGATCTTCTTGATATATTCTTTCTTTCTTTCATTTTCGTACTTGCTACGAAACTCTTTCACTGCAAAAATTTTCTTATCTGCCAGTCTTTTGAATACTTTGACTGTCCCACCTGCACCTGCACCCAAATCATCCCCTGTCTTCACATATCTTTTATGGAACGGTAATGAAGCGGCTTGCTTTTGTTGCCACTGTTGTTGTTGCTGTTGCTGCTGGTTTTGTGCTTGCAAATGGGCTTGCTGCAACAAAGAAGTGGATGGAACCGATGCTTGTTGAGTACCATTGTTTAGAGATGTGTTAGAAGCTTGATACAAAATGTCAGTGTTTCCCAAAGACGATGGTCCGTTGAAAGTGGACGAAGTGAAAGAAGATCCTTGCAGACCGCCATTGGCAACAGCAGCCCCACTTGACGTTGGTGTTGAAGCTGTGAAACTGCTGTTTGAATTCGAGCGAGAATCTCTGCCAATGGCACTTGCAGTCTTGCTGTTGTGGTTGTTGTTTTTGCTGTTGTTGGCGTGGGCGATTGCGTTGGTGTTGAATGTGGAAACACTTGGAGAAGAAATGTACCGGTGACCATGAGTTGAGCCTGCAGAATGTGGAGTGTTACTGTTTTTGTTCATTGAATTAGAATTGCCATGGATATTTGAATGTGATGACGAGGAAGATTTTTTGAAAAACTTGGCAAGCCCACTGGAATGGGAGTTTTTCAATGAGCCCGGGGTGCCCGGTGTAACAGATCCGTCTGGTGTGCCTTGTCTCATTTGATTTGTCAAATTTGAAGTTGAATGAGAGTTTTTATTAGACATGGAACTGGTATTGATGTGCAAAGAGTTCACAGGGGTTCTAGAAGCACTGTAAATGTTTGATTGTCTTGCTCTGATTGGTTTTGGAACCGAGGCAGACACCGGAGACGTTTCTGCATGTGGGAATCCTGGTTTTTCTTCAATTGTTGAACCAACACTTTTTGGATTAAAAGTCCCATCACTGTTACTGTACGATGCAACATTACCAGAATTTTTTCCATAATCTTGTGAAAAGGACCCATTTTGCACAGACCCATTATTCATTGAAGAGGACACAGAAGAAGAAGATGATGATGATGATGATGGTGATGATGAGGATGATGGGCCTGAATTTTTCAAACTCGATGTCAATTTGGATTGTGGTTTGGAGGAACTGGGATTCATGGATCCCTTTGCCGTTGAATTGGAAGCAGAAGCAGAAGACCCTGAAGAGTTAAAAAACAAGTTACCTAGTTGCGAACTTATGGACCCTGATCTGGATCTTGAATGAGAACCCATTGAGCTCGATGAACTATTTGATCCAATGGATGAACTTGGTTTTTTATTGAAAGATGATGAATGATTCAATGTTTTGCTTCCACTGTTACTACTCCCATTGTTAGATTGACGATGATAATTAGCAGATTGTTGTTGCTTTTCTTGCAACTTTTGTTTTGTAATAACAAATCTCGGTTCCACATTTGCGACTTTTGGTGATTGAATAACATTTGAGTTGATTTGTTGAATATTGCTTGGCATCAAACCTGAGTAATGTTCCATCAAAGAAGAACTAGAGCCAGAAGACCCCGGTTGATGATTGTTTGATGAAGAGGAAAACCCAGCACTTGTTCCCGGATTGAAATTACTGTTCCCATTGTTTTCTTCTCCTGGAGAAGGATTAGAGTTTGGAACACTATACGGTATAGATGAAGATAAAGATGGATAGTTTTTTTGAGCAAATGACTTGTGGGTGTTAAGTGTTCCAGCACTGGAATTTGAGTTCAGAGTCATTGGACTCGAAGACATATTGTTGTTAATGTTGGTGGATCCATATAAAGAAGCACCAAAAATAGCAGTGTGAGCATTGTTATTGGCAATAAAAGATTGAGAAAATCCGTTCTTGTTGATATCCAACGCCGAAGCATTAGAATTGTTACGAGATGTATCAGATTCTGGATCTAAAGTGGTTTTTGCAGGAGTTGCATTACTGGCTTGGTTTGTTTTGTCTTGAAATAATTGGGTTAGTGTAGAAGATGACCGACTGGGCAAATTTTGATTGGCAGTTGTGCCTTCAGCTAGTTGAGACATTCTTGTTGTTGTTGTTGTTGTTGTTGTTGTTGTTCTTTATGCTCGAATTGACGTGTAACTTCTGAAAAGTTCTTGTTTGTTTTTTTTTTTTTTTTTGCAATGGCTCCTTATCGGTGTGACTCGTAGTGAAAAATTTCAGAGAAAAAAATTTTAAATTACTCAATTTTCTTTGATGTTTGGCTTTTCGGCTTTTCTCTGTGTGTAAGATAACGAATAACTGCAGCAAAGTGAACTTACTGTTGAAACTCTAGCTAAGAAGGTCTTGTTTAAGGTTGCTTATGGTTTGCAGAGAGATCTTTAATGGAATGAAAGCTCCAAAGTTGAGAATTTAATTCCGATAATAAAATTTTTTTGAAAGTTTCTTAGCACTGAGAAGATACATATCCGAATAAATTAAAGTCCAGTGTTGCAAACTAAGTAATCGAAAAAGATATTCTCGAAAGCCTACAAGCTAAAACTCCATCTTTCAAGGTTCAATCAATTCTAAAAAACCATTATCCTGGACTACAAGAGATGAAAATATTTTTTCATTCAGTTTTAACCTACTTCTGATGTGTGTATATACTAATTATTATATGACTCGGCCGTACTACTTATCTATCCATTTATCTTGGTGTCTGTCTATCTATATGTATTTTATCTATCTCTTGTTAATGTGTGTTTTGCGTAATTTTCTTATTCTTTATTCTGTCCTGCCTTTTTTGTTCAAGGTCTTGCCTTCGTAAGATGAATCATGCTATAATCATAACTGTAATCAGTGTGATCATAGCGTAATCGTACTAACCTGTTTAATCCCTCATGGAAAAGAAGCGCAAAGCTCCTTCGGTTGTGCTTATGTGTGTGTGTGTGTGTGTGTTGATGTTTCTGGGTAAATACATCAAAAAATACATTGTATTTTATTTATTTTTTTTGTTTTTGTGCACACACTCTCCCGCTCCTTCTCTCTCTCTCTCTCTCTCTATTTGTCTGCCTTGTTTTAATTAATTGATTTATGACCGGAGAAAAAAAAACAATTTTGCACGTCAGAAGCAAAAAGTACAAAGAACTCAAAGCACAGGTACTCAAACAAACAAAAAAAACAATTGTTGCAACATTTCACCACGAGGACCACTTATACCATTGATTAGCACTTGATCTGATTAATTGTTGTGTAATATAAAAACAACGCAATGGAAAGGATTTATTCAAGATAAACTTGGTTCAAGGCATTGATAAAGCGTCGTATTAGTCTTTTGTTCAACTTTTTTTTTTTCTTCTGTCTTTTTTTGGTATTGTTGATAATGATAACTTGTTATGATCAGATTAAAAGGAGAAGCAAGAAAAGAGAATGAAAATGCTGCAAAAAGGCAAGTGTATTTGGTTTGGTGAAATTACAAGAAAAGTACAAGCAGAATAGTTTGAAAGGAAACTTGAAAACAATTATGAATTGTTTTTGTAAACACCACTCATACACGCCTATTCCATGGAAACTGCTTTTTTCTAAGACACACTTCACGTGATCAAACACCAGAAAAGTTTGAAAACCACAACTGCCAAGTATGATCACGTGAAATTCAATCCTCAACTTTTTAATATACACACACAAAAAAGGCATACACAATTCTTTATCAAAACCTCAATCTCATTTCATCATTTTCAGTCTATCAGGATGAATACCACTCGTGTTAGTAGTTGGTCCATTTTTACTGCTGCCAGCGTTCTTGGAGTCTTGAGACCCAGCAGCAGCAGCAGCAGCAGCCGATGCAGAGGATCTGTTATTCTTAATCATCTTATCAATTCTCTCCACTCTTTCCTTTTCCATTTTTTCGTTCTTAGTTTTGATCTTGGCTAGTCTACTTTCTGAGTTCCCACCACCACCAGCAGTCAACTCAACATTGATTCTTCTATCTTTAAACATTGTTTTATTTTGTAAAAGAGCAATATCCATTCTTTTTTGTATATTACTTGTTTTCGTGGTGGTGGAGGGAGAGGTGGTAGATTTCCCAGTCTCTGTGTCCTTTTCTTCTGTATCCATTTTTTTAGAATCGCTTGAAGCAGGATCAAATTCAAGAAAGGCAATCCCTTTGTCAGGTCTAATTCTGATTTCATCAGGAGAACAATTTTTAAAATGACTCATCAATTCAGTTTTCGTGACATTGTATGGTAAATTCCCAACAAAAATTAAAAATCTGTTACCCTTGTTGGCACCATTTTTACCTTTACCCTTTTTACCCCTTCTTGTTTTCCTCTTTTTTTTCACAGGTTCAGTTGCATTTTCTGTGGTTGTAGTAGTTGTAGGATTGGCTTCCTTGGTTGTAGTGGTTGGAGTTTCTACTGGAGTTTCATCATCATGTTTTCTTTTCAATGCTTTGTTTTGTTCTCTTTCCTCTTTGGTTTTTTTGAAATTCTGAGATTTCAATTGTTTTTTGGTTAATTTAGGTTCACTCATGTTCGATGGGTGTGGAGGGGGGGGTTTTGGTTTTTGAGTTGCAATCAGATTCTAATGAATCAATACATAATACATCAACCATATAGAAGATAGATACGCATCTTAAGTTTTACAAACTTAACCCCGAGATGACATCAAAAAAAAAAAATAAAAAAAATTCAAAAAGAAATGTTAGATGTCCAGAAAAAGGGCGACCGCTAGCGGTTAAATTTGGAGAAGAAAAAAAATACTGAAAAAAGATTTGATTAAATAACATGATTATTATACAATCTATAAAAAAGATCTTACCATGAGCCCTTGGAAAAAAAAGCTCACCATCAACAAAAGTATCCTCAATTGTCTTCCGAGTACATGCTTCTCAAATCCTTGTAAGCTTTTGTCAATTTTTCCACAGTGTCTTGCAACTCCTGAATTTTGTTATCTTTTTCTTGATCTTGCAAAATAGTTTCAGTGTTTTGTTTTCTTGAAGAAGAAAAAGAAGAAGCAGCAGCAGCAGCATTCAAAGTCAATGACGGGTTTGTCGGCACTTGTTGGAACAGGAAATGACCTGGGCTGACGTACTCGTTCAAGTACTCTTCAAAATCAGAATACACTATATTTGGGTTGTTATGAGGGTTTTCAGAACAATCCACGTTCATCACGTTCAAATCGCTAAACTCGTTTTCGTCATTCAAGTTCTTGCTGAAGATTGGGTACTTGAACGCAGTGGCATTTTTGTTACTGTTATTAGCAGCGGCCACAACACCGAGATTATTTTTGATGATTGGGGAAACTTGAATATCTATCACATCGTTACGGTCATTACTGTGCAATTCTTTCAAAATCTGTTTTGAAAAAATGTCCATGCACAAAATCTTCCCCAACTGCTTCAATCCAACCAACAAAACTGTGTTGTCCAAACTCAATTGGATTTTGGACACAGGGAACCCATCGTATATCTTTTTGCACTCAACTTGCCCGTTCATCTGGAAAAGCTTAGCCCTGCCCTGTTCGTGGTCGACAATGTGTGTACAGGTATACATTCTCTGGCTTTGTGAGGCGTTTAGCAAGTTTACAATTTTCAAATCGGATGTGGCTGAAGCAGTCGACTCGCTGGACCCACTGCTCAAATTGTACAACAGTGGAACTTGAAGAACAGCAGTGGAGCTCTGTGACTGCTGCTGTTGAGGAGGAGTATCTAATACAACATACAATGCTCTCAAAGCTGCGTCCAGCTTGAAATCATGAATTCTGTGTGAAAACACAAATGTCTTTATCAATGAAAATCCAGATTCAATCCAGCCGTAGCAACGCACAGTCATGTCCAAAGATGAAGTGAAAACATGGTCAGCAACAATTTCCACTCTTGTGATTGGCAAACTGTGATCTTTCAAAACAGCTACAGGTTTCAATTTGTCCTTCTCACTCTCGCCAAACCCACCGACAGAAGATGATCCTGCGGTAAACAAATCACGGATTTCCCAAATGCAACATCTCGAATCATCAGAATAGGTCAACAAAAATTTCTCGTCTTCACTCACAACAAACCCATTGATTCTTTGATAGTGCAAACCTTGGTGGAATTTTAGCAAGTCCCCGCTTTCCATGTCCCAGATATACAACCCACCAACACCACTCCCTGATCCTGAAGTTCCCACAAAAAACTTGCCCTTTAAAATAACAAATTGTTCCATTGGCTCAACCAATGGGATTCTCTGTGAAACGTTGACTTCAACATGACTACTGCTGCTGCTGTTGTTACCACTTCCGGCACCCATGCTTCCGGCGCCGTTGGCTCCGCCCAAGGCGTTTGGCGATTTTTGGATGTTGTACACATGCAGTAATGCTTTGTTTTGCAATGTTGTGAATATTCTCAAGTTGTTTTGGTCATTTGCGGATTCCAAGTACTGGAAACATGTAGGCAAACTTTGTCTCAAAGAGTATACCGTTGAGGTGGTTGTGTTGTGCAAATTAGCCAACACAGTGGTGTTTGATGTGCCAAAAAGCACCTGTTCATCCATTGTAGACATTTTTGTGTGTTTTATCTTTGGGGTGTATTTCTTTGGTTTAGTCGTATTATTTATTCCATATGATCTAAATGTGTAAAGTCCAGAACTCTCCTCGATGAGGGCCACTTGTATTAAACAATACCAATTTGAAAAAGAAATGTTTTGCACAAAAGCTGGATCACGTGAAGATACTCGAGTGTTCCTACCTTAAGTCAGACCCTACCTGCGAAGCGATAATTATCAAAAACTCGTTTAACTTATCCAACAAGTCAGATAAACAAAGCTTTATAAGCAAATATATAATTTATAGATTAAGAATTCAAAAATCAAGTAATAAGCAAGATCAAAGTCTCCAGGCAATAAAACACAGGACAAAAACTTTTCTTTTTTTTTTTTTTGTTCTCTCCATCCAACTCCATTCAACTTCACTTCAGTAAACCAAAAAATACTCGAAAACATTATCAACATACAAACATTGTATAATTGTTTTGCCTTTCTCCCTGAAATCTTTCAGCAACAACCCAGTTTCGAGAAAAACCCTCTGTCGCTTTCTTGGTCGTCGCCATTGTATTGATTTTGTTGTTGCTGTTGGTGGTGCTGTTGTTGTTGTTGAGCATTTTGTTGAGGTGAAGTGTTGTATGCGTTTCCTTGTTTGCCATTTGGATACCCTGCAGCGTATGCTGGTTGTGGAGATGCAAACCCTCTTCCACCGTTGGCCAAACCTTGGGAGTTCGATTGAGATTGTTGTGACAGGTAGTTTGGTGTGTTTGCTTGTCTGTACTGGTTGTTTGAAGTGATACCTTGTTGGCCGTATCCTCCTGCAATGTTGTTACTCGTGGCAAATCTAGGTTGTCCTTGGCCGGTGCCCTGTTGTTGATAGTATCTTTGGCCCTGTCCTTGAGGTTGTTGTTGTTGTTGTTGTTGTTGTTTTAGTTGTTCCTTTTGATATTTTTGTTCCGTTTGTTTCTGGTAAGCTTCGTAGGAATCTGGGTCCAGTGGTTCCGCTAGAGCCGCATTACTATTTTGCAATCTTGTCTGTGCCTGTTGTTGTTGCAAGTGTTGTTGAGATTGTTGTTGTTGCAAAGCAACGTTGGTGTTGGTGTTGTTGTTGGTATTCATTCCTAGATTTGTAGTTGTACCATTGTTCATATTGGCTGCTGCTGCGTTATGTTGTTGTGCTCCTCTTTTCTTATTTTTGTCAGTTACAGGATTTGGTCTTCCGTACCCGTGCAAATTAGGTTTTTTGTTGATAGACAGATCCCAACCTTTACCCCCATTCAATTGCATCCAATCGTATTCTCCATCCATTGATAGATTTTGATCTGTCAATGCACTAATCAATAATTGTCTGTAGCCTTCGTAATCCGGAACTTCTTCAAAATCCAAATTTCTTACAATATCCAAATATCTACCAAATTGAACAGGAACTCCTTGAGCCAAATCATAAACATTTGTTAATCTTTTCTTTTCACCAATTTTTTCATATTTTTGTTTATTGTTTGCTGCTTTTAGACCTTGCCATGGTAGTTGACCCCTTAGGAAATAAAAGAAGACATGACCCAGAGATTCCATATCGTCTCTTCTACTTTGTTCTCTACCCAAATGAGTGTTGATAGACATATATCTTGCTGTTCCGCTCAATGATTTTTTTTCTCTATACGGAATATGTTTTTTAGTTTTTGGATCCCTATATTGTTTTGCCATACCAAAATCAATCAAATGAACCATATTTTCAGAATTGGTACCTGGTCTTCCAATCAAAAAATTATCTGGTTTGATATCTCTGTAGATCAAATCATGATTATGAACCTCTTCTAGCAAGGTGATCATTTGAACGGCAACTTGAACAACAGTTTTCACACTGAATCTTCTAGAGCACCATTCAAACAAATCTTCCAAAGATGGACCCAATAGATCGATAACCAAAATGTTATGTAAACCTTGTTGACCAAGATAATAAGCATGGGGAATCCCTGGACAATCGTTCAAAATTTTGTATGTTTTGTATTCGTCTCTTAATTGTGGAGCTTCAGATTTTCTTGGTTCAAATTTAATAGCAACTTGAACTCCATTGATCAAATTAACCCCTTCAAACAAAACCCCAAAGGAACCTTCACCAATTTTTTTCCCAATCTTGTAGTGCAGCCCAACAACGGTACCATCATCTCTTTGTCCAGAAGCAAAAGACTGCGCAGAAACGTTACTTGAAGCAACTCCATTGTTATTGGAGACACCATTATTTGGATTGGCCGCAGCAACGTTCATCAGCGAAGAGTGTTGTTGTTGTTGCTGTTGTTGTTGTAATTGTTGTGGTTGATGTTGCAAATCTTGCATTTCCAGTTGTTGGTTTTGCTGTTGTTGGGGAGAGTTTGGGTTGTGTAAATTAGTGTTTGTTAGGACTGCTGCTGCGTTAGACATTTGCAATGAAAGCTGCTTGTTTTTTTCTTCGCAATTATAAGCTCTGAAAAAAAAAAAAAGTTGTAAGAAAAGTATAAAACTAGTGTCGTGAAGGCTGAAACGATACAGATGTTTTCTTTTCTGCTGATAGGTGTTGAATTTTTTGTTTTGAATCTGCTAAAGAAGGGGGAGAGTATAGAAAATTAACGGAGTTATGACAAAAAATGTATGCAAAAATTAAAGAACCCTGATCAAAGATTTCTCGACTGCATAAACCTAAATCGAAAAGGGAGACATGCATAGAAAGGCAAAGATATATAAATTACACAAATTTTTCTTACGGTCTGAATAACCCAAAGTCCTTGAAATCACAAAATCAAATTCGAACACACAAAAGAGTAAATTTGAGGAATAACTGACCCCATTACAACTTTAACCTCGTACACAAAACACAATACACACACCACGATTATATTGATGGAAATTTTCAAGATTTCTTTGAAAATTTTTGGAAATTTCATTCTGTGTTATAACTCGTTACACACACCTGCTAAACATGGCTTGGAAAATGAATTTTAATTCAAGATTCATATTTCAAATTCAAGTTCGGTGAAAACAACAACAACAACAACAACAGTCAACAACGAAAACAATTTAACTGAGTGAGTACAAAAACAAATAAAAAAGTCACGCAACCAAAAAAAAAAAATTGTCAATACTTCGTATGTCGTTGTGTATCGTCGTATGTTGTCGTACGTTTGTCTGGGTTTCGTTGCTGTTTCTTTGTTCCTATATAAATATATATATACATATATATGGTAAAATGTGTCCAAGACGGGTAATACATGCTTGATTAATAGGTCAAGTGACTACTAAGCTTAGCGATTTTTTTGAATGAGGCACATTGCAAAGCTCTTTGACTGCAAGATAACCATTAGAGCTTGAGTAAGATCATAGATACTAATAAGAAGTGTACACAGTCATTGCCCACAACGCATGTTTGATCAAAGTTTGGATGATGGTATCGGCGGAACATATTAACTAACTGGACATTACCAAAGTCACGTGCGAATCCTGAATAGCTCTGTGGAAAAAGCAAAGTGTTTGGCCGGAACAACCGAGACTCTCTTTTCAAATAAGTTAGTCACGTTTCTTTTTGTAAGATCTGACTTAAATCTTTCTCTTATCTTTAAATTTGATATTCGATGCCAGGAAATGCGCCCATCTTTATGTATATAAGTGTAACCATTACGAGATTTTTCACATATATCCGCCATCTCAACAACTATCTATACCTAGAGAGTCAAAAAATAAAAGCAACAAAATCTCAAAAATGACCGTTTCTTACGACTTGACTTCAAAAGTGAAACAATTTTTAAAAGAATTGCCTAAATGTGAACACCATTTGCATTTGGAAGGTACTTTGGAGCCTGATTTGTTGTTTCCATTAGCTAAGAGAAACAAGGTTGCATTGCCTTTGAATTTCCCACAAACCGTGGAAGAATTGAATGAAAAATACAAGAAATTCGATGATTTACAAGATTTCTTGAATTTCTATTATATGGGCTGTCAAGTTTTGATTAACGAATGCGACTTTTACGAATTGGCATGGCAATATTTTTTGAAAGTGCATAAGCAAGGATTGAGACATGCAGAATTGTTTTTCGATCCACAAAGTCATACAGAGAGAGGAATCTCAGTGGACACCGTTTATCAAGGTTTTGCTAAAGCTTGTGAAAAGGCAGAGTGTGAATTGGGCATCACCAGTAAGCTTATCATGTGTATCTTGAGAGACTGTCCATTGCAAAAATGTCAAGACCTAGTGGAAAAAGACGCAGCACACTTGATCAAAGAGGGGAAAGTGCACGGTTTAGGTTTGGACTCTGCAGAAAAACCATTCCCACCAGAACTATTTACAAACATTTATGCCTCAGCCAAAAAATTGAATCCAGAACTAAGATTGACCGCCCATGCCGGTGAAGAAGGTGATTATACCTATGTGCAAAATTCTATTGATTTTTTGAAAGTTGAAAGAATTGACCATGGCGTCAACTCTGTTCAAAGCGATGAATTGCTAAGACAATTGAGCGCTAATAAAACAATGCTTACTGTTTGTCCATTGAGTAATATTAAATTGCAAGTTTTCCAGGATTTGAAAGAATTGCCATTGTTGAAATTATTGGAATTTGGTGTCCCATTTTCATTAAATTCAGATGATCCAGCTTATTTTGGTGGTTACATTTTGGACAATTATTATGCTGTTCATGAAACTTTTGGATTTGATTACAAAACATGGGGGGATATTGTCATAAACACCATTAACGGATCTTGGTGTGATGAAGATAGAAAATCTGAATTGATCAAGTTGACTAGAGATGTTGTGAACAAGTACACCAATACTCACTAGAAAAAAAAAAAATTTATACGTGATTAACATTATTATTATAAGTTGTATATGAGTATATACTTTTGGATTACATTGCATTCATTACAGAAAGAAATTTTAATTTGGATTGTAGTTAGGTTTTTTTGTTTTGTTTTGTTTTGTTTTTTTTGCTAATACAAGCTACGCTCGTGTATTAGCTAAGCAACAACAGGTTTTTCGTTGTTGTTGTTGTTGACAATATCTGAGTGACTTGAGTCAGTAACAATATGGTCGTCAATTGCAGACATTGGTTCTGGTTGTTGAACAGATCTCTTTGATCTGACAGGTTCAGGAATGTACATAGCACCTTCTTCGTAAGTAAATTCCCCAATTTCAGCTGCATCAACACCCAATTCTTCTTCTTCTTCACTCAATCTGATTTTCAAAAATGGAATGTAGTTCATAACTGTCAAAAGGATAACAGTAATAACAAAAGACCAAGCCAATGTAGCACAGGCCCCAGCAATTTGGTAACCCAATTGCACATAGTGATGGTTCAACCACCCACCTGCAATAGGAGCTGCATCAGCCCCGGACAAAGCGTTGATATCTTTGTGAGTAAACAAACCGGTCATAACGGCACCACTTAAACCACCCAATCCGTGCATAGAGAAAACATCCAACCCGTCATCGATTCTCAACAAGTTTTTCAAATCCATACCGAAATTACAAACAAATGCCCCAATGATCCCCATAACAAATGAATATTGCAATGGAACAAAACCTGCTGCAGGTGTGATAACAACCAAACCACTAATGGCCCCGGAACACAAACCAACAGTGGTCCATTTTCTGAATCTAACATAATCAATGAACAACCATGTAATAGAACAAACAGCAGCACATAAATTGGTGTTGTAGAAAGAGTACCAAGCTCTAATGGTGGCTGCACCAGCTGAACCTGGGTTGAAACCAAACCAAGCAAACCAAATGAAAACTGTTCCCAAGACAACAGATGTAACACTGTGAGGTTTGTATTTAGGCATACCCTTTTGAGTCAATGGATCGTTTCTTTTCCCCAAACACAAAGCATATGCCAAGGCACCTGCCCCAGAAGACATATGGACTGGACCACCGCCTGCGTAATCCAAGACTCCCAATTCGGCCAACCAACCTGTTGGATTCCAATACCAACAAGCAATTGGACAATAAACAACAGTCAACCAAATAAACATGAAAACCATTAATGGAAACAATCTTGCTCTTTCACAAGAACCACCACAAAGAATAATAGTGGTAACACAAGCAAACATCAATTGAAACATGGCAAACAACACATCAGGAACGGTGGAAACCACAGAAGGTTTACCCCAAAACAACATGTTGTGACCAGCACCCATTTGCAAACTTCCAATAAAACCTGATCCTTTTGTATTATGAGAAAATGCTAAAGAATAACCTAAAAAGTACCATTGGATAGCACATAAACCTAAAACACAAAGAGAACACCAAAGTAGAGACAATGCATGTTTTCTTCTACTCAACCCGGAATATAAAAGACCAATTCCAGGAACCATAAGGAAAACCAACATTGCGGCAACAGCCACAAATGTGGTGTCTGATTTGTCATAAAGCGTGTTTGGATCAGCAACTGTAGTATCGCTCATTATTTGCAATTATCTTTGCTTTGGTTTTGTGAGCTTTGTGGGAAGTTAAATGAGGAGATACAGATTGGAGAGATTTAAAAAGAAGAAGAAGAAGAAAAAGAAGAAGAAAAAGAGATTCTTACTCAACTCATAATTGCAATGGAATAATAATTCAATTCCAAAAAATTGAGAACCTTTCGTGTTTATATACTTTTCATTTCTTTTGACAATTCGTTTATTTACAATTCAGCTTAGACAGTGTTTACCAATACCACTGACAACATATATTTTACTTTTCACTTTTTACGTTCTTCCTTTTTTTTTTTTTGCTCATCGAGATGAGGTTGAATTTCGAATTTTATTTTTCAGTAAACTTTGTAGTGTAATTCATTGTGAGTCTTATTCTGAGGTTTGTTGTATATTGTGCAGAATAAGATGATGTTGATGTTAGTCATTAATGATGAACTGCCTGATGAACTGCCTGATGAACTGCCTGATGAACTGCCTGATTGATTGATTGATTAATTGATTGATTGAACTGTCGAATTTGCAGTTTAATTTATTTTCTTACAAAATTAAATGACCTCATCAGTGGAATTCAGAGATATGCTTTTTGAAGATAAGACTTGAAAAGAAGTTTGAGAGTTTTTCCCTTCGTTACCTGCAGCATTTTCCCACTATACAACAATCTTTCTTCAATTAATATCTTGATAGATAAGAGATCCAATTTCAAATTCTTTTTGCCTGAATAAAAATAGTACAATACATAATATATATACATATTCCGTTGGAAGGTACAATAACACATTCCTTCAGGGTACCAGGAAAAACTTGATTAAACGCACAGATCACGAAAAAAAAAAAAAAACTTCGGTAAGATCCCGTAGAGCAAAGACAAACAGAAAGACAGACAGAGATTGATTTTCCTGACTGTTAACGGAAAAACTATTTGCTGTTTTTTTTTTATATAATATGAAAAGTAAAGCAGTGTTGCTGTATAAAGTTGCAGAAAAGTTGTTTTTTTTTTAGGAGGTTTTAAGAAAAATAAATTGTATGTGTGGTGTATGGGTTGTGCAGCTTACCCTTAAATATGGGCACAAACTCTTATCTATACATTGAGCGGTCTACACGAGTTGTTCCGGTTTTTTTGTTTCTTGCTCTGGTTATGCTTTTCTATTGTACTTTATGCTGTATAGCTCGGCACAAAAATGAGAATTATGTAGTAAGAATTATGGTACCAAGTAAAGGTGCGTGGTGAAAAAAAAGTCAATGCCGTTCAAATAATAAAAGCTAAGACCAACGACAAAAAAAGGAAAGATAAGAAATTTTTACAGTAGGTCTATGACTCTACACCCAAACATTAATACTAAAAGGGACATTCATCAAAATAGATGCAGATATCTGAGTAGAATAGTATTATTACACCTCTACACCGGGGTAAGCACAAAAAAAAGCAGGGTCGGTTGGAATTTGATTAAAGCGGTTCAGGAACAGATGATGATGATGATGATGATGATGATGATGATGATGATGATGATGTATGTCATTATCGGCAGAAGAGAATTGAACATGTGGTATGGTTCTTGAATGATCAGATAAGTGCAGTTAAAGCTATCATTGGCCAGAGATAATTATCAGTTTTACATTCTGGTTGGTTGGAGATAAATGACAGTCTGTGCGTCATGCAAAGAAGGGACCACTGACTTATTGGACGTAAAAGATACGTATAATTTGTAAACTCAGAGTTTTTTTAGCAGGGGAAAAAAAAAAAAAAAAAGAAAAAAATAGTATGCACGGCTATTAAAAAGTGAATCATCTATATGTCTAACGGTTTTTCAATTGTAAGCGATTGCTAATTAGTAATTAGTAACTAGCTATCAAGTATGCACTTTTTGCAGTTTGGAATGCTGTTCAACTCAGGCAGTGGAATCTCACTAAAAGTTTGAAACAAAAGATACTAATATTTCTCGGGTTTGGAAAGCGAGTTCAAGTTTTACCTCTATGGTCACGAAAAGCTGAGTTTAAAAAGGTATGAATAAGCGCTAAATATTTGTGGAAAAAACCTTCATCAGTACTAATTGCAAAAACTTAAATCTTTGTTTATTTTTATTAATAGGTGCTTGGTTAGTTGTTTAATTAGCTCTTTAGATTCGAAAAGCTTGTAGTAATATTAAAAAATAAACAAGCAATTTGCTACCCGTCCACACCTGACTTTGCATTGTTAAAGCAAAATCATTGAGAAAAAAAAAACCCCCTGCTACGAACTTATCCTATTATTAATTACATAATTCACACTTATTTAATTAAACAATTTTTTATTTATTTATACAAGTACTATTACAAGTTGTTTTTCCTTTCTCATCCCTTCACAACATCGTTCTTATGCAAAACCAGCTTCCATATCTTTATCCGAACAATACTCAATCTCTAAATCACTTTCTTCGTCGGTTTGTGTCGTTGCAAAGTCACTAAAGTATACGTTTTTAGTACCACATTTACAGTCAGTACCACATTTACAGTCACCATTATCATTATTACTATCACCACCATTATCATTAGTTGTGGATGTTTCTTCTGGTTCCTGATCCTGTAAGATATAACATAATCCTTGAATGGTACCGTATCCGGCCAAGACCACCAGACTTAGGAAACACTGATCCCTGCAGTTTTGCTTGTAATATTCCAAGTTTTCCAATCCCTTAAGCAAAGCGTTGTATTGCTGGAATTCGAGCTGATTTTCCAAATCAGTGTCTTTGCTTAGTCTTTCTGCTTTGTTGTTCATGTTGCATTCTGCTGCTGCAAATGAGTTGTACAATTGAAATGGATCCATTTTGATATTTTTCACATTTTCGTCGTTGTGTGCGTTGTTACCAGTGAATGTGTAATTTTTAATTTTCAAATCCATTAGCATCATCCCAAATGAAGCAGCTTCCATTTTGTTCAAATAATTAATATGGTTTGTTCTTGCAATGTCTAATTTTGTGTTCAATTGATGATCCAATTCTTGTAAATTGTTCAAATGCGTATAGTTGCTGTACAAATTGGTCACTAGTAAACTTATTCCAAAATATGTAGGGATGTATTTGCAGCAATCCAACTTTCTCAATCTCTTAAAGAGTTGTTGTAGCTTGCTGGTGGATTTAGCACTGTTCTTTGCATTGTTGTTGTTGTTGTTGTTGTTGCTTGCATTACTCGATCTGAATCTCCCGCTGCACACGATATGCATCACACTGGAAAGAATCAAACAAATGTAGCTAAACTCCAAAGATCTTGTGCTTCCGCTCATTTTTGGATTGTTCCATGATTTTATATTTTCTCTGTTGTAATTTTTGTAAATCAATTTCAGCACTTTATCTAATATTATACCAAAATATTGAAAGTACAGTATGAATAAAGTAACTAACAGTGCTGTGAATGATATCATTTTTAATGTTCCACCAAGACACGACATTTCAGCGTTGCTAGTGTTGTATTTTTGATTGTTGGAAGTTTTCTTCGTACTTTGTTCAGTTTTTTCACTCATTTCTTGTATTAATTTTTGGTTTTTTAAGTTTTTTTAGTTTTTTCTTTTTTTTTTCTTTCAAGTTTTTTAAGCGATTGTGATGTAACTTGCCAGTTTTTATAATTTTTTTTTTTCTTAATGTTCTCTATATTTCTTTATTTTAATTCCGAGAAATATTAATTGATATTGCCTATTGTTGCTAAATTTGCTCAACTTTAACGTGATAAATTACTCCTATTTAACGTTTTATTTTTTCTTGTCACTAATATAACTGATTCAATTCGCAAAAAGCGAGGTAGTAAACTTCAAAGTATTGATATTTTTCGTAGAATCTATCTTTTCAAAAAGCGCGGCAAAAAGTTTATTTTTAGAATATCAATTTTGCACAATGGTTTTTTTTTTTCTTCTGCTGCTATTTACTTCACTTGAGATTTTCTTGGTAAAATTTTTAAAATTGTTCCTTTTTTGATCTGGTTTGTTCCTTTCTGCTCTTTTTTACCGCGAGTGATACCTTTTGAGACGATCTTTTTTTTTTTCTTTTTTGAAATGCCGAGTAAGTGCCTCAGTTGAGCAGTAACTTGTTCAACGTTGTTTATGTATATATGGTTTTTCTTTATCAAATGGTGGCAATGTGCAGTAAAATGGTAGCGCTATGAATACTAAAACGAATAAATTAAGGGAGTATATAATGTATTGCAAGGGAAATCTAATTATACGTAATTGGGTTTCAAAATCTCATCAAAAGTTGACCGTTTCATATATTCAATGATACCACGGTATATATATATATATATATTTGAACAGAAAGCAATAAATGCAATTTGTATTTTTATTCAAATGGTGCGTAAAATAAAGACAAACTTATAAGTACCGAACATGTGGGATCTAGACATCCCGTATGCAAAATTGTAATTAAAACACATACAAACAACAAATCTACTGGAGTCATAAAATACGTAGGCAGATTAAACAATTGCACACTATGCTTACACACCGACATAAAAATGCCAAACCCTGAAAGAAACAATTGTTATTTCTTTTATTATGGAAAAAGTCATAAACGCACTTGCAATTCTCAGATGTTTTCTGTTCAAATCTGTTTGTGATTTAAAAAAAAAAATAAATACGCATACCAAAAGTAACCGTCGTAATCTCCGGTTATCATTTTGTGTTGTACCTGTTTACATCATCCAAACATGTGGATGTAAGATCCGTTTTTTTCTTGGTAAGAATTCATTTTGCTTACTTACTTATTCGAGCCCACATGGGGGCTTGAAAAATCGGTAATAAAACATGTATTATAATTATTTTACACACATATTAAAAACACACCAAACTGTGCTGCTTCCCCCCCCTTTCCCCATGATAATTATGAAGAAGTTATCAGAACATCGCTATCAACACCATGATTGAATGATTTGGTGCCGAGATTTGTTTTGATATTCAAGATAAATACAAGTATAAGCTGATACAAAGTATGATAACAAAAACATCAATATTTTTGTCTTTTCGTGGGCAATGTGTCCCATGTGGGTCCTTGTATTTCTTCCAATTGTAAAATGACAAAAAATTTAACAATTACTTTGCATAATAATTGAATCTGTATAAGATATCAAAATTTGCAAAAAAAAATAATACACGTGGAGTATAAGTTTGAAGACAATAAAGTTTTTGGAAATGAAAGATTGAAAACTATAACATTTCACACCCACATGGTATAATAATTGCATTTATAAAAGACGAATTTAGATTTTTTTTTTTTGTATATTACAATACGGTACAAGCCACGTTTTTAATCTTTGTAATTTACAAAATAATACATGTGTAATAATAAAAGTTAGTAAAAAGTGGAAAAGTACACTTTTTTTCCAAAAAAATAATACGTGTTGTACTATTTTTCTTTGGATGGTTTTCATTTCAACATCTTTGTACGTTCTAATGAAGTGAACATTATCGTGTGAGGTGATATAGACATTATTCAAGAAATTCAGTGGGTCTGCAATTACCATAGCACGTGACATTACAATTAAATAACAAGTGTCCCTACCGCATTCTCTATTAAACATTGAATAATCTTTAAACACACCTTAACAATGAAAACCTAATGGAAAAAAAAAAAAAAACAGAGCATTGAGAAAAACCCACACCTGTTGGCTTGCCTGCTTATAAACAAAACAGTCTAGAACCTTAAAAATCAATTACCGAAGGACAATATATTGTCAATGGGACCCACGTGCATTGTAATTTATGTCTCACTACTACTACTACTACTACTACTACTACTACTACTACTACGCATATTAACAACTACTGTCATGCTTAAATGAAACAAAGTATTATTCGTTCATCCCACATGGGGGCAGGGGTTCACACGTGCGTTGCAATAATTTATAATACTAATAATACATCAGCCATGTTTGAAACCTTCTATGCGCACTAAAGGTAACAAAATAGGCAGAGAGAGAGAGAGAGAGAGAGAGAGACGTGATTTTGAAGTTATGGTGGAACGCGATGACTAAGTTAATATTTTTGGAAAATCATTAAAAGTGGCAGCAATCAAGGTATTACATACATAAAGTATATAGTTTGAGATGAGAGGACTCAAGATTAAATCGAGGTTGCATTGGCCATGGTTGAGCTTATTCTATTAAGTGGACCCGTGTGGTGTTAATATGCTGCCTTAGACCCAGAATATTGCTATGGCGGATCAAGTGAGAGTTAATTTCTTGCATTGTACTTATTGGGTGTGCTTGTTTTTAGCAATGGTTAAGATAAGGGTTAATTTTAGTGCGTCAACAGATGAATGTGAATACTCATTAACTTTTACAGTTATTCAATCCTTGATTTGATCTGTAGTCAAAGTTACTTTATGCTTTATTTGAACTTTAGATAGCGGGCAGTTCTTGGTGTTGCATCTCATCAAGTTTTGTGAATATTTGACTTATGAAAATGACATGTTCGTTTAAATTGTGTATATGTATAAATATATATATATATATATAAACAAGTAAGATTGAAGGGCAAGAACAAAAAACGTTATTCGTGTATCTGTATTCTGAAAGAACCGCTTCTCAGTTTTCACGTCAACATCAATCAATCAATCAAGAATCAAATACTCTCTTCTAACTCTTATACTCCCAAGAAAAAATTTTTAAAAAAAAAGAAAATGCAAAAGAATATGCTATTATCTCAGAGTGCAGACAGTGAATTGATGTTCCAATTTAATAGTCCTATTCAAAAAAACATGATCCAAACTGTCCGTGGAAATACCTCTTCTTCTTCTAACAACAACAACAACAACGCTGCAACTACTAACAATGGTCTACTCATGGATAATGCAGCTTATAACCCAGATTATAATTATAACAATAGAAACAATAGCTACAACTACAGATACAGTGCTTGTAATAACGAACATATAAAAAGCAGATTGTCGCAGCATATTAATCCTGTGATGGTCAATGACGATTACATCATTGAATCTAAACCAAGTCATGGATCAACGGATTTTGACGATGATTTTGAATTGGAGTCAGGTGCCACTTCTACTGTTGAACAAAATCATACCAACTCTCACAATGCTAACTCTGCTTTCAACAGCACAAATCACGGCATTTCAGACTCTAGAATCAGTGACAACTCTAGAGAATTGATCGTTCCTTCTTCTGTGACTTCCCAATTGACCATGGAATACCCTCCTTCTTACAAAAGCAACAACACGATTGACATCACGAGTTTAAATGGTGATGACAATATTGATTCTTTCACCAACAGTTCAAACAACTACAACAACCAGAACGGCATCGTCACCCCGGACCACATTGTGAAGAACATTCACAGACTATCCATCGATAATGACGAAAACCACAACAAGTTTATGAATGCCGACAGTGCTGCCATAAACGACAGAGCTTACCAGCCATTGTCACCACCTTCATACTCTAACGTGTTTGTTCCTCCTAAATTGTCTGGCACAGTGACCAGGGACGAATCTATAACTGGCAACGCAGGAACCAGACATTCGCAAAGAGCAAAGTATACCGTTGGTAGTGGCAACAACAACAATGGACACAAAAAACACTATACGGCAACCATGGGCAACATTTCTAATTCAAGAAACAAACTTTTACAGAAAAACAAAGAATCTTTGCACAAAAACAAACTATTCAGTCATTTCAACAACTACTTGAACGAGAGGTTTGTCGTAAAGGACAACTACTCAACCGTTCCAAACGACACCAACAACAACGTCAATAGCAACTCTGTCAGACACAACAGCACCGGATCAGCAAGAAGAAGCGGGTCCAATGGGTCTGCAAGAAGAGGGTCTAATACCAGACATTCCAACAGTAGAAGCCAGAGTTTGAGCAGTGGGAACAGTAACAGTAGTAGAACTAGCAGCTTTTTGGATAACAGCGAATACATTAACAATAGAGAAAAATGGATTAATACTCAAGAGATGGTGGACCAGTACTGGATATATGGTAAAGACTGCGTTTTGAATGAAGATATGTTTGAAAGCAGTAGTGATGAGGAATGAGCTTGTTTGTGCAAATGCCATGAATATAATTGTATAACCATAAACATCATTAATACACAAAACTATTTAGAAAAATAGGTTTTCTTAAAAGTTTCAAAGGGTTATATCTTATAGTTGCCATTTGCTAAAACCACGTGACAAACTTACTCAAATTTTCTGATCGGAGCAAGGCGTAAACAATACGATAAAGAGCAAACAATGCTGTAGATCAAGAAAATAACATTAGCGGTGCATGGCTTTTTTTTATTCACCCCTCCATGATCAAATATCCAAACTTTTACAGATGCTACCATCAATTGCTCAGTGAAGTTTACTAGTGTCCCAAAACCAAAATCAAATAAAGCAAACATAGCATTCGGATTGCCCTTTGAAAATGAAAGTTACTCAGTATTTCATAACTTTATACTTATCTATTGTCACTTGGTTCACACAGAATCCTGAGAATTGAGAACCAACAAACACTTATGAATTCTTAATAGCATTTCCAATTGTCACGAATAAAAAAAGAGGTTGAAAAGGTTAAACGTCGCGTAATCAAAAATTTCAAAGAAACATTTGAGTGGAACTTTTCGTTTAGAAATCCTATTGGTATTTCCCCACCTGCAAAACCGGAAATCAAAGGGTTTATTTTTAATGTTCCGGAGTTTTCGAGTGAGAAAACATCTGGCAGCACTACAGCAGTGGAGATAGTTTGTTATATGAATAGAGAGTTCCCGCATCTCAAACACAGGGTGGACCTGCTTTGATTAACGTTTAAATGGAGTTTATCAGAGCACAATACTGTTTTTTTTTCAATGAGCTTAGCAGTGCATCTAGAACATTGATGAAAAAAGCTGATCAACTCAATCACAAAAAAAATAACTATAGCCATACCGGAAGAAAATCTAACCCTGCGTTTGCTATATACGCTCGAGAGTCGCTTGGAAAATGCACGAATTTGAGGCCATGGTGTACTGGTCGTTTAAGTTTTCTTAAACGGTGAATGCTAACTAACAATGGACACAAAACAAGGAGTAGTGACACAAGAATACACACAGTGTTTAAATGCCGCTTCCTACGAAACGTGCTTAGCATCGGAAACTGCTAAAAATACACACATTTTTGAATCACGTGAGAGGTTTCTTTTTCAGACAAACTTCGTAGAAATTTAGCTTCATTTAATATCAGTGTGGTAAAGCCTCAAATGCGAAGGGGAAAAAAAACATAATTCAGTCTACTTTTTGTTCGAGTTTAGCGAAAAATATAAACAAACCGAAAATGACGCAAGTAAAAGGAAACAATGCTCGAAGTTGAAAGATAATGGTTGAGGGGTGGAAAATGTTGTCCATCAAATCAAGGTCCTGGTTGACTTTAGTTTACATATGTCGGAATTACAATACGGATGTAATCTTGTAATAGCTTTTACTTTTTTGTTTCCACAAGATGTGATTTTTTCGATGGTGAAGAATTTACAGCAGAGCTACTTGTTTTCATCTTGGGTACGTTAAGTGGTTTGTATTTCAGATGATCCACCGTTGTCAACGTTGAGATGCAAGAAACAAATTTTTTTTTGTTTAAACCGAAATTCAAAACTCGAAACACCAAATTCCTTATTCTCAAAAAAATGAAACTTATCCAATTAGCCCTATACGCATTCTCCATTTTTGCAACATGCTTGGCACAGAACGTTGATGACACAAAATACACAAACACACAAAATTTTATAATATCTTTTCCACAAGACGCAGGGAGCAAAGAACTCCAAACGTTGAAAGATTACATAACTGAAGAGTTGAAAGGCACCATTTCGTTTGAGTACTCGATCATCAAGGGGTTTTCGTTTAGTATTCCGAAGATTTCTACTTCAAAAATCTTTAGTGGCAGCACGGCTGTCGAGTTGACTGAATACCTAAACATGGAATTTCCAAATTTAAAATACAATTTAGAACAGGACCAACCAGTGACAGTTTTGTAATGTCTTCAACATTAGCCCTACACATTTTCATTCAAATTGAACATTTTTTAAACAAAGTGTATTAACGTATTAATTTACACACACATGAGCAAGTGGAAGGTGTTCATTTTATCAATAGACAACTACAGCTTAACGCTCAAGATTAATATTGTTCCCAAACTTCACATACAACGCAGTTTTCAAATTTTGCAATTTTTCCATTATGTCAGAGTTTTTACTTTCCAAAGATTCTATTTTGCTTTCTATTTTCGACAAGTCTTTATTCAGCTGTCTGACAATTTTTTTCTGTTTCATCAACAAGAAACTTTCGCCTATTTTATAGTTCATGTATTCATCCTCATCCAGTAATTCGATTTCTAGTAGTATATCGTCTAAATACTCTTTTTCTGTCTTTTCTTGTGTTAAGCTCTTGTCAACATCGTCTTTTTGTAAAATAAGTTTTGAAAATTCATTAATTTTCAATTGGTCTTCGTATGTGACTTGCACTGTGTTTTTTTGACCTTCCGGTAGCATCTGCATTCTTCTCTCTGGTTGGTTTCATGTTCTGTATAGACGACAAAAAGAATTGCTTCTTACCTTTCATTTATACTTAAATGTCTGTCAAGTGGCTTGAAGTTTGGTCTTGCAAAGAATTTTTGGATTCCTGGAGAAACCAAACCAAACCAATTTAGAACCGGGTAACACAATAAGCTTGCGCTTTGATGATTCAAGATACTTGTGACACATGAATCTGGGATACACACTCGCAAGTTGGCATACGACAAATTCAAAATAGTTATACATTTATATTACATACACTAAACAAGTCCAGTAGGTCCTAGGGTAAACTGCTCATTAACTTTGTACTCTTTAAACAATCTTTCAATAGCAATGTTCATTCTTTCTGCTCCTACTTTGAAAATGCTTGGATCACTGGCTTTGGCAAATGTGCATCTCAAGAAGTTTGCTCTTTTCATGGAGTATTCTTTGTCAATAGTCATTTTGTAACCCAAAACAGCAAAACAACCTTCTTCTGTCAAGCAGCAGTACAAATAATCCATGATTCTTTTTGTTTCAGAAATGTCCCATTCTGGCTTGAAATTGATGACAAGCGTTACAAACATACCGCAACTTGGCTCAATTAAACTGACCAAGTTTTTTTTAAATGCACTTTGCTCGTACATGTACATAAACATGTAGTTTCTTCTGTGGGTATACTGTGCCGCAATTTTCATGCACCAGTTGATCCACCCATCAATGAGAGGAACTTTCTCATTCGGATGTTGAGCCTGGAATTGCTCTCCCATGTCCACCAGCATGTTGGTGACAATGGCCTCAGATGCCCCACTTGTCCCTCTGCTTGTGAAATAGTTCATTTTCAAAAGTTTGGAAATTAAAAACTTGTTGCCAGCAACAAATCCCAGTCTTAACCCAGGCGCAGCAACTTTGGAAAATGTCTCACATCTAAGCACTCTGCCTTCGGTGTCCATTGTCATGTAGGATGGTGCCAAGATCTCCTGACAATAATAATCAATGCTGTAATTTTCCTCTAGATACGGATTTTTCATTGGCTGTGCTGGATCAAATGGAGTCATGTTCAAGTAACCATATGGATCGTCTTCAATAATGATAATGTTGTGCTCACAACAAATGTTATAAATAGCCTGTCTGGATACAGTAGACTGAGTTAGTCCTGTTGGGTTGTGCCCCGTAGCAATTGTGTACAGGCACTTTGGTTTTGGTTTCCCAGGGTGGTACTGCGTCCAATTTGTCAGCAAATCACTCAATGCATCAACATCAATACCTTGCAGCTTTCTATCCGGGGTAACGTTTAGTTTCATGTGTACTGCTACTCCATGAGCAAATTTAGACCAGTGAAGGATGTTTGGGTACGTAAACTCTTCCACCAGCATGACAGAGTCTGAATCCAACAAAGCTTGACAAATTTTCGATAAAGAGTCAGAGGACCCAGAAGTTATCACGGTGTCCCACTCTTCGTACTGAGGTTTGTTCATTCTTGAAATGATTTGTTTTGTTAAGGCTAGCAATTCTGGTAGACCCTTTGCGTCGTGATACTGGAACGCAGTGGAGAGACATGCTTTTGCAGAATTTTCTGGCTCGTACATCTGAACTTTACTTGTAGTACATTTAGTGCTTAATGGAGCAGTGTCATCTAAAGATCCGGGGGTTTCCCTGATTTTCAAGTCAATTTCCTGTACGGGAAACAGACTTTCATACGGTGTGCCACCGGCTAGCCAGACCGGATCTTTGTGTTTTATTTTTAGATCAAAAGGAAGCTCACCAACTGCAGTGAAAGAAGTAAAGTTTCTCTTGCTATCATATTTACTGACCAGCGGTCCATATAGAGCTTCTAAATCTTGATAAGACAATTGTGTCATTTTTACTTGAATTGTTGGGTTGGTTTTGCGATTGCTATTTCTTCTAGATACGAGACATATCAGCAAAGTTCATGCTCTGGCACCAAGTTCTTTTATACTTGGAATTTTTGAGGTATTCGAATATATCAGGCTGTTTCTTTGTCTAGCAGAAATATCTGATGAGCATCGGAATTTTTCTTGGCTCTTATCTGCCTGGGAAAATCCGTCGGGTTATTGTTAGCTTGGCACATTCTAATCAGAAAAGACTCATTTAACAAACAATCAACTAATCTCTTTAATTGCGCAGGGGAAAAAAAATCTTTTATCTTTGCTCCAAACAAAGAAAGATCAGTTTATAACCCCGAAAGGTTAATCAGTGATTGTAAACATTGGCAACAGCACAGATGAGTCAGATGATCCAGCTTTCTCTTGCAACCTCTAAAAGTCAATCAGGCCAGATGTTTCAGTCCATATGAAACTCACTATGGGTGGGTGCTCTGAATTCCGACGCTATTTTTACACTCAAAACTCTTAGACTTCCAGTGAATGCTGATGCACATAGTCATAAATTAAAAAAAAAAAGCCTAAAACAAGGATCTGCAAGATTACATTAATGGGTCAATGTAGTACCTTATTGTGAATTTTATTTTACATTTTCATTTACATACAACACACTGAAAACATTTATTTTTTGAAACCATTTTCCCCCAATGTGAACTTTTCATTGACACCGTACTCATTGAATAATCTTTCGACAGCTTTATTCAATCTTTGAGCACCAAGCTCAAAGACCTTTGGATCGTTTGCTTTGGAAATGGTGCATCTCAGGAAATTTGATCTTTCCATTGAAAAATTTGCGTCAACAGTCATTTTGTAACCTAAAACTGCAAAGCAACCTTCTTCTAGCAAAAGACAGTACAAGTAGTCCATAACTCTTTTGATACTTGTTTTTTTCCACTCAGGCTTTAAATTTACCACAACTGTCACAAACATTCCGCAACTTGGCTCAATCAGGTCAAACTTTTTTTCTTTGAAAGCAGGTTGCTCGTGAACATATTTGAACAGGTAATTTCTTCTGTTGGTATACTCAGAAGCAACTTTCATGCACCAATCGATCCACCCATCAATTGCTGGCGCAGAGTTGTGTTCCGCTTGGTACTTCACTCCCATGTCAATCAACATATTCACCAGAATCGCTTGAGATGCACCACTTGCAAATCTAGTGGAAATGTCATTCAAAGTTTTGATTTTTGAGATTAAGTAAACGTTACCTGTAACAAATCCCAATCTCAAACCCGGAGATGCAACTTTTGAAAAAGTTTCACATCTCAACACTCTACCCTCAGTGTCTAAAGTTAGGTACGAAGGTGATAGAATTTTGGAAACATAGTCTTCTACCGAGACCTCGCCTGTAGCGTAAGAGTTGGTCATAGGATTTTCAGCATCATATGGTGTCATCTGCAAGTATCCATATGGATCATCTTCAATAATGATGATGTTGTGTTTGCAACAGATGCTGTATATCTTTTTCCGAGTTTCCAAAGATTGTGTCAATCCAGTAGGATTGTGTCCTGTAGCAATAGTGTACAATGCCTTTGGTTTGTTTTTATCTGGATGATAATCCGACCAGTTTTCCAACAGCTCACTCATGGCTTCTGGGTCAATACCTTGCTTTGATGGATCTGGCGTGACGTTTAATTTGACTTGCACAATGCTTCCACCAGCATAGTTCAACCAGGGCAAGATGTTTGGATAAGTGAACTCTTCGACCAGCAAAGTTGAATCTTCATCCAAGAGCATTTTGCAAATTTTTGACAACCCATCTGACGACCCACATGTAATGACTGTATCCCATTCGTCATACTTGGGGTTACTGATTCTTGAAATAATCTGTTTTGTAATGTCCAGTAGCTGAGTATGTCCCTTAGTGTCACTGTACTGCAAGGCATCAGAAAGACCTAGTTTAGAAGAACCCTTTGGCTCATACATTTGTATTTTTGTGGATGAGTATTTTTCCGCTACTGGCGTTTCATCAACCAGGGATCCAGGCTTGTCTCTGATTTGTAAATCAATTTCCTGTATTGGGAACAGACTTTCAAAAGGTTGCCCGTTAGCTAGCCATACTGGGCTCTCGTGTTTCTGCAACTCAGGTGGCAGTTCACCAACATCGGTAAAAGAAGAAAACTGTCTCTGTTTGTCGTACTTGCTAATCAGTGGTTGATACAGCGTTTTAAAGTCATTTTTTGTTAATTGTGTCATTTTCTCGTGGGCGTCCAGGCTGTTGGTTGATGAAAGTTTATGTGCTTTTGGGGAATATCTTATCAATAAAGACAAAAAAAAAAAAAAAGGGAGTAAAAGACGTTTTGCCTTGCAGATTTATCCCTATATATATAGCAATTGCGTTGCTCAGTACATAAATTTTTGCTGGCTGATGTCATTGATTTCTTATCAGCTCTCTGCAAATCTTGGTTTGTTTACAATTGATAAACCCAGTCGTCTTTTTTTTTTTACATCACGTTGGCATTTTCCTTATCTGAAAAGATAACCCCGACAGCTTCTTTGAAAATACGCGTAAGTTAAATCTTTATTGTTATTCGGCTGATAGGACTTGGCAATACATTTGATGCCGAGATTGAACAACTACTTGAACTCTGAGTCACAAAAACAAAAAGCCATTACTGAGAAGTCATTGAAACCTTAGGTTTTAGAGATATGTTGAAATGCAGTCTAGAAGATGTGAGAACATTAACAGATTCCAGCTCTGGTTAAATGATATACTAACTACTATATAATTTACGAATTAACACAAATCTTTATGCGTTCATTCTTCAAAACCATTTGGACCTAGATCAAATTTTTCATCTACTCCATACTCACTGAACAATCTTTCCACAGCTTTACTGAAGTTTTCTGCACCATCTTTAAACAATTGTTCTGTGTTTGCCTTGGCAAATGTGAATCTCAAGAAATTTGCTCTTTCTAGTGAAAAATCTTCATCAATGGTCATTTTGTATCCCAACACTGGAAGACATCCTTCTTCTAACAAACAACAATACAAATAATCCATGATTCTTTTAGTTTCCTTGGTGCTCCATTCCGGTTTCAATACAATCTTGGTGTTGAAAAACATCCCACAACTAGGTTCGATCAATTCAAATTTTTTCTCTTTGAAAGCCGGTTGTTCATATAACGATTGAAACATGTAGTTTCTTCTTGTTGTGTATTGGCCTGCAATTTTCATGCACCATTCAATCCATCCATCGATGAAAGGAGCGTTTTCGTTACCTGGACGAGCCTGGTATTTTTCACCCATATCAATCAACATATTAGTCACAACGGCTTGGGAAACACCACTTGGATTTCTCACAGTCAAATTTGTTAATTTGGTCAATTTGTTAATCAAGAATTGGTTCCCCGTGATAAACCCCAATCTTAGTCCAGGTGCACCCACTTTGGAAAATGTTTCACATCTAAGCACTCTCCCATCGTTGTCAATAGTCAAATAAGATGGAATCAAGACTTCTTTGCAATATTGATCCACTGAAATTTCACCCTTGGAGTATGGGTTGTTTAATGGGTTTGATTCGTTGTATTTTGGTAATTGCAAATACCCGTATGGATCGTCTTCAATAATGATAATGTTGTGTTTTGAACAAATATTATAAATTTTTTGTCTGTTTTCCACGGATTGAGTTAATCCTGTTGGATTTTGTCCCGTAGCAATAGTATATAAAGCTTTTGGTTTTTGCAAACCTGGATATTTTGTTTCGAAATTGTCTAACAAGTCACTCATATATTCTGGATCAATCCCCTGTGTTGCTTGATCAGAAGTGACATTCAATTTCAACGGAATATGTTTCCCACCGGAATACTGCAAATTATGTAAAAAGGGGGTAAAAGTAAACTCTTCGATCAACATTGTTGAATTTTCGTCAATTAGCATATCACAAATTTTAGCTAATGAGTCTGAACTCCCACATGTCAACAATGTATCCCATTCGTCATATTTAGGTTTGTTAATTCTTGCAATAATTTGTCTAGTCAATTCAAGCAATTCAGGGAACCCAGCAACTTCACTGTATTGTAAAGCATAAGACAACCCTACTTTTGAAGGACCTTTGATCATGCTGTTTACAGGCGAAGCTTCAGTTTCAGTTTCCTTCTTATTTTCATACATTTTAATCTTTGTTGTTGAATAGCTCTTAGAAACAACGTCTTCATCGGTTAACGAACCCGGGTTGTCTCTAATTTGCAAATCGATTTCCTGCACGGGAAACATACTTTCAAAAGGCATCCCACCAGCTAAATAAACAGGATTTTTGTGACATTTCAAATTTTTTGGTAGTCCATTGACTAAATAGAACAAGTTCAATTTTCTTCTTGCATCGTTACTACTCATCAATGGTTGATACAGAGTTTCAAAATCTTTATATGTTAGTTGTGTCATTTTGGGGCAGTTCTCACTGGATTTATTTTTGGTTTGGGTTGTGGAGTTTTCCTTGTGTTTCGGCATCACCATAGCTACACAGATAAACGTAGTTATTGAGTTTGTCTTTGATAAAACCTTTGTCTTTTATATACGATCTGATGATAACAAGTCGTTCTCTGTTTTTTTTTTTTTATTTTTCTTTTCAATCAAAAGTTTAATAACCAATAACAAAACAAACTGCTTTGTTTACCTTTTCCAGGTTTCCACTGATAAGAACCGACTTATTTTTTATGATTACTAATTCCACTGCAATAAACTGACAAAAACAGTAAGAAAGGTCACCATTGCAAATCCCGATGCTATTTGTTCAAGATAATCGTGTTTTTGTGAACTCTCAAAGAAGTTCAGAAATAAGGTGCAAACAAGAACCCCTTGTTGTAACCATTATTCCATGAGTTTTCAAAAAGATATCAAATTTAAGCCATCTCAGATTTTTTATGTCTTATCTTTACCTTTCTCCAAAAGATATGAACAGGAAAAAAAAAACAAGTAAACTAGAAAAAAAACACACGGATATACCATAATTTTTTTATAACACCGACTGATGAAAAAAAAATTATGCTAAGATCTTTTATTGTTTTATTGTTTTGTCTATTGTTATCTTACCATCAAATTTAATCAAAAAACAATAGTAAATAAATGTGTCAATATTTTTTCATCTCACCCTCAGACTAAGCCGCTGTCTTCGAAGTGTTTGTGTGAATACCAAACTTCAAGTCCAATAACTGAAATGAAGTTTATCAGGTGGAAGAATGTATTTGAAAAGTTAGAACTCGGATTTTCCAATTGACTTGCCGAATTCTTTGCGATTAGAGAGTGATTGACTCATTTATTCAAAAGGGTACTTGGTAAGTGTTTGATGTGACAGAGGAAAACAAGCACTCTCCATACACCAAGGTTGTAGCATGTGAGTGTGAGTGTGAGTGTGTGCATGTGTGTGTGCTCCATATGAGTAACGAACTCAGTGACTCTATCTCTAAACTATATAAACTTTGAATCTGGAAAAACTTGCAGCCAGAGTATGAGTTGAACTACAAATGGTAGCACGTGAAATGAACAAAAAAAAACACAAGCCACGTGCCTACATGCAGAGGTTTGATTAAGCTGGGTAATAATGTACGTTGTCACGTGCATATACACACTAACAAAGGGCTCCAAAAGGTTTTTTCGTGTCTCCGTTATTTTCGTTGTTATCAACATCACCATCAATGTTGTCGAACTTTGAAAACTTGAACGGCATTGACTTCTCCAAAAACATGTGTGTGTGTGTGTGTGTGTGTGTGTGTGTGTGTGTGTGTATGTATGTGTGGGTCTTTTTAATCTTTTGCACTATTGCAGCACCGGCTTGATATATATATTGAACTGTGTTTTCATTCTGTCATACTCAAGTTCTACCCATGTATATAAATACATCATCTCAAACTTTTACCATCTCTTCTTTCACCTCTAAACACCAAGACATAAAAACAACCACGCACCACATTCCATATGCCTAAGTTCACATACAAAGAAGTCTGTTCCATTGGTACTGGGCTAATTTTGTCCGGTACTTTTTTCGTTATTGGGTTGATCACAGCACAATTCCCATACGATTTGCCTTTATTGTTTGATAAAAATGTCACTCAGCAACATTTTGACAATTCGTTGAACCATTACCAAAATTTATACTATACTCCAAAATATATCATGGGGATCTACATTGCTTTGTACAGTTTGGGGATGTTGGGATGTTTGATCAGAATTTACAAACCTCATCCAGATTTACAAATGTTTGAATATGGGACATTAATCTTGTATTTTTTAACTGTTTGCGTTTTTTTAACAAATGTTAAAACAGGTATTGACAGTTGCCATTACAGAGAATGGGGTGAAATTACTGAAAATCAAGGATTGGCAGTCATTGGATCTTCCAATTTGATTATTTTGATTATTATTTCTGGAGTTCTAATTTTGCAAATTGGGTTGTGGTGGACCAATTGGGATTACCAAGGAAGATTGCAAGAATTCTTTGCTGAAGAAGAAAAAGAAGCCAATGCAACAGCAGCAGCAGCTGCTGCCGATTCAACTGCCAAATCCACTGGTTCTTCCATCAATGCTTCCTCATCCTCAGCCGACTCCACAACTGCTAAGCAAACGAAATCTAAAGATTCAAAAAAGAAAAAATAGACAGGCACAACACACGCTTCAACAAGCAACATTCAAATAATTGTCTCCTTTTTTTTTTTTTTTCTTACAAAAAATTCACTATAATCGTCTTTTCTAATTATAAAGCGTATTTACAAGGTATATACAGTGGCAAAGATACAAGAAAATCAATATTGCATTCTCAAATTAAGGAAAACTCAATATTACCATTTGTAAACACCACCTGGGAACCCACCAATAGATTTATCTTCCAATTGAATCCATGGTTTTTTCTTTTCCTGTTTCAAAGTTTTCTCATGTTTCAATCTCTCTACAGTCACACTTCTGTCCCTTAAAATTGCCTTTATATGAACCCATTTATGACTTATAATCCCTGCTCTACCTCTCCCCTTGATGTCCACAGCTTTACCAAAAAATCCATCTTTACCAACCCATATTTGATCAATGTACAGATTGTTTGGATTAATGCCTAACTTTTCAGCATCTTTCAAACCTTTTGTCAACAGCTCAGCAACTTCACCAGCTAATTTTTTCTTCTGGAAATGACACTGTGTAATGGCTTTCTTAACATCCATCTTCGCATCAAACGGTTTCCCAACGAACAATCTCAAAAATTGAGTTGCCTTTTTTGGCGTAGATTTGATTCTATATGATTGCAAGTAAACACTAGGTTCCAGTGATAAAAGTTCTTTTGAGCTAAGTTTCAACTTGTAAAGTTTGTCATCGTCTTTGATAAGCTTGTTTTGGATGAAAAATGGGGAATTATGTTGCTGACAATTCAATTTGTATAGTTTCTGCTTCAATGGCGACACAATTTGCTCAAGCACAGGTTTTGGCTCGATTATTGGAATTCTCAAGTTGACCCCATCACTTCTTTTCTTCATCCCGACTTGTGACATCACACGATAGGACTCATACTCAGGATCTTCCTCGTATTTGAACGTTTTCAAACTGTCTAAATATTTTTCCTTTTCTTCTTCATTTAAATTCTGTAATTTGGCCCTTTTGGTGATATCTTCTAAAGTGGTGTTTTTTTGTAAGTCTGGAGTCTTGGTGAACTCTCCAAACAAGTTTCCTGCACCAGACGCAGAAGGCGCAGAGTTTCTGCTGATACTGGAAGTAGCAAATCTTCTAACCACTCTGTACATCCTTGTCTTGGTTGAGTCGTTGTGGACTCTTTTAGCTTAAATTCAACGTAATAATGTTGTTTGAAATCTGAAACTTTCTCCTCTGCTAAAAATGATTTTCGGCCTCTGCAGTTTTTGAAAATTTTTTTTTTTTTTCTCTTCGCCTGTTTCTTGCTGCGCTAAGACAATCTAACAAATCACTTTTCACGAAACAACGCAAGACAATACAAATTGGTCAATTATTCAAAAATAATAACCCTATAACATTCAATAGCTACAAAAATACCTACACTTGCAAATACGAAAGTCTATATAGCTCCAAAAAAAAGCGTGTTTTATAAGCGCTCCGTAAACATACCCTGGCTAGGAGGCCTGCTGTCTGGGGACAGCGAAGTGATGTCCGTGGACATGTCGGAAAATGACTCGTCTGAGGAAAAAACGTCGTGTGCATAAGGATGCTGGTCTGCAAAGGGATCAAACCGGTTATTACTACCATAGTGCAGATCAAGGTCATGTATTCCAGAAAAGTCATTTGGCGATGCTGAATCTTCAAGCTCGTCAGAGGAAAAAGAGTTGTCGTTATCTGAACCTCTCAAAATCGCAGCAGCAGTGGTTTCCACAATAATAGGTGCTTGCATTTCTTGTTTTTGGCCGCTATTTTTAGCTTGAGGCATCACAAAATTTCTGTTTCTAAAATCAAACTCTTCATTAAACGGGTTAGCATTTTTGTCATTTTTTTTACCCGTGCCACCCAACGCAGACTTGGCCAAATTCGTGATGGTTTCCTTTTGACGTGTAAACAGGCCTGGTGAAGAAGCATTGGTGTTGTTGTTGTTGTTGTGATGGTCCATCATTTCTCTTTCCTGATAAATGTTGACTTTCCGCCCTTTTCCGTGTTGAAACCCGCTTTCATTGTTATTGACACGCTCATCACCAGCGAGATATTTTGAAGAAGCACCGGCTTTCGAACGTCTATTCAACCACTTGTAGGCATAGTACCCCATCAATAATATGAAAAAAACACCAGCAATACCTCCCACGATCCCACCAACCAAACTGTTTACCAAGTTTTTATGAGAGTTGCCATGAGGGTTTGCACTAGAAGACTGGGAACTCTGCCCTGATAACAAGCTTTTCAAATGGGCATTGTAATAACTAGAGTCAGTTGTGATAGTGGATTGTTTTGGTTTTTTCGTTGTGGTCACACTGCATTCAAATGTGGTTGATATGTCTGTAATTTGATAAACTTGCACATAATCGGCCCTACTTTTGGTGTAGTCACCAGAGTTCTGCATTGAGGTTGAAGAAGCAGACTGATAGTCGGTGGGTGTAGCATAGGTGTTGCCGTTGCTGTCAACATTAATTGTTACTACTGAAGTAGCAACAACAAATTGGGTTTCTGTCCAAAGACTTTCCGAAGTTGTGGTTATAGTCGGAGTATCTGAACTACTGGAGCTGCTTGGACTCGAACTCGCCGAGGACGTAATTGTAGTTGTCGTTATGTCGAAACCAGTAAAACTAGAAAAAATCTCAATGTCACCGCTAGTGCTACTGGCCAAACTCCAAGTACTAGCAAGACTGGAACTTGAAGGACTGGAACTAGAAAAACTTTGTTGCTTGGATGATGTTTCACTCGATGAAGGCTGATGCCAGATAGAACTTGTTAAAGGTGTTGTCACATTAGAATTATCAGAAAGGGAAGTTGAAAGAATTGAGGTTGAATACGGAAAACTTGAGGAGGATGTAAAAGAAGAAACGCTTGAAAAAACGCTTCCACTGTTTGAAGTTTGCAGCGAGAAATCTGATGAAGTTAGTGTCAAACTCGATTTTGTTTGTGTTTGTGATTCAGTAGTTGAAGAGTAATCACTTGACAGACTCGTTATGGAACTGGGAAGTTGTGTACTTGTTATATTGTTGCTGCTGGACAAGTCTATACTACTCGTCGCACTCGTCATACTTAAACCATTATCAAAACTATCAAAAGTAGATGCCTCACTTGAAGTTGAAGCTCTACTAGATTTAGACACACTGGTACTGTCGAAAAAACTATTGGTGTTTACAAAGTCACTGGTACTGGTAAAGGTTCCTGATATTAGTGGTGTTCTTTTGCTGCTGCGGGAAGTTGTTGATGAAATAGAGTCGGTTGGAAAAACTGTTGAGTTGAAGTTATGTACTTGGCCTAGAGCATTCATTTTTTGATCTTTTCGCAATTTTTTTTTTCCTTGATGGTTCGTAAATAGCAGACGTTTTGTATGGCGAGTCAGGGTTTGTTTTGTTTTTCTTGAGCTTATTTTCGAGCTTAAAAAAAAATGAGTATGTAGGATATGAAGTTAACGTATTTCGCTGATTTGAAGTATAACTTTGCTCGAGCTAAATTGTTAAGGAGTTGTTTCAGTGCTGAATGGACTAGTGTTTTTTTTTTCACTTTTTAATATATTTTGTAGATGTTGTACTAAACTTAAAATGTTGGGTTTCAAGATCGATTCATGATGCTTGACACAAACAAATGCCAAAACACAAGTTGATTCAAAAAGCTCAAGCAGATCGTGGAGAAAAACGCAGGTCCTGCAATAATGACTACTACCCTGTGTTTCAGACATGAATAGATGAATCACAGTTAAACAAAACAAAACAAACTACCAGAATCTTCATCGACTCTCAATAATCTTACTCATAGACACGGGACAAGTAACGTTACACAGCTGGAGATAAAAGGACGAGAGATATCGAGAGAGATATCGTTGCAACAAGAAACAGATATTGGCAAAAAATAAGAGGCACAGAATGAACAACGAGTTAGATTTCACGACACTGACTACTATAATTAGATTGAGACTTGCTGCAAAAAGCATACCTGCGCAGAAATAACCGCACAGATCATTTTTTTTTTTTTTTTTTTTTGTTTCTTTTGTTTTGTCTCACGGTTTTTTTTCTCGATCTTCAAGACGTCGCAAAAAGAGAAAAGCAAAAAAAAAAAAACGACAGCGACACAGAGAAAAAAAAAAAGAAACGGCAGTTAAAGACTGGAAAAACGATGAGGTTCGTTATCACATCTTTTAAAGTGGATGCATAGCAAAGATTTAGTTTTTACATATGATAACTAATGTACAAGGTCGGAGACGATCTGAGCGGTTAAAGATCAGTCAAATGTGACTTTTTTCCCAGAGGAAGGAACGATGGCGGCAGAGGCTCTTGGGGCATTCGCCAAGGCAATACTACTCTTCACTCTGTTGTTTTTATCTCTAGCGTTATCTCTATTGTAGTTGCTTCTAGGTTTGGATTCTCTTGAGAATTCTTTGGTACGCTGTGGTTTGGAGTCTTGTTTGGTTTTGGAGTCGAATTTCCCTTCAAACGAGCCGGAAGCGTTGTTTGAAGCCGACTCCTGAGGTCTTCTTTTCACTTGCCTTTTCGATCTGTCTTCACCGTATTCCATTCTGATAGGTCTGCTGGCAATTTTTCTCACTGATTTATCTTTCAAAGCGTTTGTGGCTCCTTCTTCAGTTTTGAAATCAATAAAGGCAAAACCTTTACATTTCCCAGAATCTTCAAATGTAGCCATTCTGACTCTCAAAATAGGTCCACAATGCTGGAAGTGAGCTTCTAGCAATTCACTAGTGACATCGTAAGACAAGTTCCCAACAAAAAGAATTCTGCTTGGTGGGTTTTTGCTGGCTGCAACCAAATCTTCTTTATCTGGTCTCCCGGTAAAATTTTTTGAATTTTTGATCAGCATATTTCTCCCGTTTAGCTGAGACTCGCTCAGAGCAATGACGGCGTTTTGTAAAGCTTCTGTTTTCAAATCAACATAAGCAAAACCTTTATTTTTGATTTGTTTCCCATCGTTTTTCTGCAAAGGCATATTGATTCTCAAAATATCAGATTCAGTCATTTCTTCGATTTTCAACACCAACAATCTTTGCAAATCTTCCTTTGTGGTGTCAAAGGAAAGGTTCCCAACCCACACCCCAAATCTCTCCACATTTTGCTTCTTTTGTTTCTGTGCAGCAGAAGAATCAAGAGCATCTTGTTCTTTTTGTTGTTCCTCTTGTTCTTGTTGTTCTTTCTTTTCTTTTAGTTCTTGTTCGTATTCTTTGATAGAAGATGGGTCAATGTTGAATTTTTTGTTGATCTCTTCCAAAGTCACTTTCCCTCTTCTCAACATTCTCTTTTGTTTTTTAGACAAAGGAACACTTTGTTTCAAATCAATCTCAATTTCATCTTCAGCTTTTCTCTTTTTTGATGGATCTTGTAAAGCTTTTTCCACATCGTAAGTTGGTGTGGTTGTGGTTTCAACAACTTTGGTTTCTTCTTCACTCATGGTTACTAATTGAGCTCTTTGTGACTCGAGTCTTGTTTTGTTTGTCTCACTTTTGCATTTGAACGCACCACTCAAGACATCCTTTATCAGTTTAAACGCATCGCATCGTTAATAAATTGAACTTGCTTCTTGTGCTAGGGCAATAACAATGTGAAAAAAGTTTTTCCCCGAAAGAAAAAAGAAAAGTTTATTGTTTCGTGTCTCCGGCACGTGATATGATATCATTGATTTGAGCGTATAAGGTTTAAGCGTATAACCGACAACCCATTAACAATTTTCAAATAATTAAACATTATGTACTAGTTTATATATTACAAACTTCAAAACTCGTGAACTATGAGTAAACACTTTAATAAAAAATAGAAATGGAAATAAATGGAAATAACAATTTAAAAGTTGAAATGAATTTAAGACTGGAATATTCATATTACTCCAGGAGGCAGGAGAGGGGTATTTCATTTCTAAAACGAGACTTTAAAAAAAAAATGCTCTTAATATTTTCTTCTTTTCAATTCTTCTCTAACAAATAACGCAACATCCACTTTTATCCTTCTTTTGGGCAGCTGCAGGAACAGGTTTTTTTGCAGCAACTTTCGGTTTTGGTGCCGGTTTAGCAGCTTTAGTGGTTGTGGCTGTAGCTTTTGGAGCTGCGGTGGTGGTTTCAGTTTTCTTTGGTGCTGGAGCGACTGCTTCTGTTTTTTTTGGAACTTCCACAGCATCCTCCTTATCCTTCAGCTCCTTGTTCAATCTTGTGTTCAATTCTTCTTGGTCAACGTCTCTCACTTCATTGAATTCTTTGATATTTGCAGCATCTTCTGGGATAACAGGGCCAGGTTCGCCAACCAAAGGTTGTGCTTTTTCCACTTCAGGAACAATTGGTTGGATATGGAATTCTTGGTTTTCTTCTGTTGGAACAGTTTTGGTTGCAGTTTCAGTTTGGGCAGCATCAGCTTCTTTTCTAGTTTCGCTGAATTCTTTGATATCTTTAGCATTTTCAGGAATGACTGGACCTGGTTCACCAGCCAAAGAGGCATACTTCGTTTCAGTTGAATTTGGTTTTTTGTCTTCGTCTCTTATTTCGCTGAATTCTTTGATATCTTTAGCATTTTCAGGAATGACTGGACCCGGTTCACCAGCCAAAGGGGTCATTTTCCCAATGGCTGCTGGTGCGGCAACTGCTTCATTTTTAATTTCTTTTTCCTTACTCAATTCTTCTTTTTCTTTTAACTCGTTGTTCAATCTTGTGTTTAGTTCTTCTTGGTCAACGTTTCTCACTTCGTTGAATTCTTTAATGTTGTCAGCATCTTTTGGAATAACAGGCCCGGTTTCACCAGCCAATGGTTTAGCTTTTTCAACTTCAGGAACAATAGGTTGAACAGTGAAAACTGGTTCTTCTTGCAAGCTTTCTTTAGCCTTGGCAGCTTCAGCAAAAGTGTCGTGTTGCGGAGTTTTGTCAACAACTGCATCGCCTTCATCATCATCATCATCATCAGCAGCAGCAGCTTCCGTTGTGGTTGTTGGTGTTGGTTTTGCCTTTTCCACCGGAGTGTTTTCCTTGGTGCTCATTTCTTGTTCAGTGACTGTACCAGAACCGTCACTACCAATATTGCCATCATAAATTTCAGTTTCTTCACTCAAAATAGTTTTTTCACCAGTTTTTTTGTTTTTTCTAATTTTTCTTTTAATTTTCATTTTTCTCTTACTTTGTTTATTCAGATTGCTTGAAGAAGAACTCATTGGCAAAACACTTTCTGGAATAAAAGAACTGGCTCTTTTACTTTCTTCATCAATTTCAATGTAGTTGTTAAAAATGGAAGAATCTTCAGAACTGCTGGCTTTTGGATAGTCAGAAGAAATGGTCCATTTTCCATCGACCACATACTTGAAGTACAATCTGTTCCCGTCTCTCAAACTTTTCACAGGAATAGGCATGGTCAAAGAAAATGCGCCGTCAATTTGCTTGACCAATGGCAAAGATTGTCTCCATAGGTCAAAATCCCCAGTGACAATAACTTCATTTGGTCCAGCTGGATAAGTAAACGTAACTGTGTTGCTCATTTTTTTTTTTTTTTAATCTTGTTTTTTTTAGTTGCTGTTCTTCTTCTCAAGTAAAATATACTAATGCTTTTCAGTAAAGTGTTTTATATTAATTTGGAGCTCAAAGACTGTAATATTTTCAAATTCTAATTTTTTTTTTTTTTCTTCCTCGTTTTTTTTTTTTTTTTTTTTTGCCTTCCTTTTTGTTTGTTTGTTTCGAAGGGAGAAGGAGTTATCGACGATGACTTTTTTGTGTCTATTTTTATTTATCTGAGATTAACTTTTAGGACAAAGGATGGCTTCAATAATTAGTTCTAGAGATTTCGCACATGTCAAGAGTGTGTGCAACAAGAAAGGCACCATTAAGCAAGATGTTATATAGTGGGGAAGATTCTCAAAACTAAAAAAAACGTTGAACTCTGTAAGCAGAAGCTTCTTCATTCAAAACACCTTTTGAAAGCAAGATTTTGTTAGAATCTGTCATTCATAACACTTGAAAATGTTCCAAGCCTTTAAACTTGTTGACTTGCTGACTTGAACATTAGTTTACAAGGAAGTTCACTGTATTAATAAAAAGCGACCTCAAAGTTTGTTGATTAACCATCATCATCATCATCATCATCATCATCATCATCATGATTAACAACCACAACAACCAAAAATAAATATCAACATTTTATTGGGCCAAAAGTAGGAACATTTTAGTGTTCGGTAAGTAATTAATTAGGGGCTAAGATGAGACACACACAGAAAAAAGCGTGGAAGGGGCGCAGGAAAAAGAGAGAGAAAGAGAGAAAGAGAGAAAGAGAGACGGGACAAGAGGGAAAGGAAAAAAAAAGGAAGGAAAAAGAAGCCAAAGGAAGTGTGAGAGTTCCAAGCGGGTAAAAAAAAAACAAACAAACAAACAAACAAACAAACAAACAAACAAACAATGATAATGTGACAGTTACATGGAAAAAAATATAATGACTGTATACTCACGGAGGGGTGCATAAATATAAAGGGAAAAAAAAAAAACACAACTGTCTTTCCGGACGAACCACTTGTTCGGACCAAAGTGGTCACCATTAATGTTCGGACATTACTTTCGGGCTATTTTTTCATTTTTGCTCTCGGGATACATCTTATTTTTACTAAGATGAAAACAGTTTTTTTGATGTTACAAACCTAATCAATTTGAATATTAGGTGAGCCGATGGCTGTGGGTAGATGGGTTTCTTAATATTATTGAAGAATTGAAAGGCAAGAAAACAACATAACAAAAAGATCAACAGCGACACTTATTTAATATTAGTTATAAAATTATAAAGAACAGAGAATCAACCACAGAAACACCAGAAAACAAGAAGCCAGTAGTAATACCAACAGCCGCCCAAACCAAAACATAAAGCTTCAAGTGGAAAGCGAGTAAGGAATTACTGAAACAAGGTCTTCTAAATATCTCATAAACGTTTTCAATAATGAGTCTTTGCGGATTTGATAAAGATTTCGAGGACACGAGTGATGAGACTTTGTTGCAAAAATATGAGAGAATAAGTAAGTTCAAGTATCCGAATGATTACACTGTTGAGTGGTTTTTGAACTCAATAAAACACAAGAAATTCCAATTTGATCAAAAAGAACAAATCATAGGTGTCCATTTTGTTGATTTTGAAAATGTCTGCAACTGTTTAGTCATTTCCACCAAAGAATATGCAAAAATTATAAATTTAGCAAACGGAGAAGTATATCAAACACAATATCCATTTCCAACACGTAAAGCTTTGAAATACCAGTATGGTTTGATTTTAGAAAGAGATGTATATGTAGATGAAGATGCAGATCACCAAGTTAACATTCCATGGAATTATAAGTTTTGTGCATTTTATGATCCATTTAGTGAGTTTGGTATGATTGAATTTGCAGAGTTCCCCAATGATTTGCAAAATAGTTTGAGTTTACTAAGCTTTGCTTGTAATGGGTCAAATGCTTACGAAAAGTATTTGGCAACTTTTATAAGCTGTGACGATTCCAACAAACCTGAACATGAAAGATCCACTACCAAATTTACCACCAACACTCTGCTATACGTGGTGACAGTGTCCATCTCCAAGTTTTCCAAACCATTGTATCTCGGCAATGATAGTGGTGAAAATACAGAATTGAGTGTATTAGCTAACAATTTCAAGAAAAATTTTCAACAGCCATCAAGACAGAGTAACATAAATTATCCGGTGGCTGATACCGTTAAAACCAAAAAACAAAAACCATACGGATCATTACAAAACACAGAAAAACCATTGCCAGAATTGAGATCGGTTTCCCAAAGAGACTTATCTGCACGTGGTATCAGTGATACTCGAAATTTCGAAATCAGTAACGCAAATGGTAACGTTGATTCACACTTCCTACCAGGCTTTGATCAGATGTCTTCGATCATCAACACCAGAATCATATCAAAGAATGAACACAACAATAGTTCAAACAATCAGACCATATATCATAACAGTAGTGGAAAAAAAATTGTCAGTGGATCTTCAACAGGACTATCAGCTGGGTTGAGAAATGTTGATTTGATTTCTGACAAATACTCAGCACACAGAAGTGACAATAGTATTGTAGAAAACAAAAACATATCAAACAATAAAATTTCAGATCGGATATATTCTAATGTCGAACAAAACGAAGATATGAACAACAACTTGAACTTTGATTACCTTACCGCGGCATCACTCAGCAAAAGTTTTGGAAACTTGCCAAATGAGAATGGTAGGGACAAAAAAAATAACCTCAAGTTTGTTACTGAAACAGAAACGAACTTTTTAGCATTACCCACTTCAAACCAGAATACTATTGGGAGTGAAAATAATATGACTCGTAAAAGAAGCACTACAGGCAGCACGGAAAAAACTTTACATGAAAAAATTGTAATAACTTTGCAAAAAATAATTGAGTTACCATGGATCTTTCAGAAAACTGGGGTTTCATATGCTCACTGCAGAAACGAAACGTGGGAGCATCTTTGGATTTGCTCGATGCATTCAGAGGTACTACTAAAGTTTTCGCTAAACATACGCAGTCTGACATCACCTAGGGAGAAGTTTGTTTCTTCGAAACCGGAAATCATTGTGTCAACTCCATGTTGCAACCTTAATTCGCAAATTGTTCAGCTCGAAAATGGCTTCTTCAAGATTGAAAACGCAAATGCAAATGTGGCTGACACGCCAATAAGAATCCTTAACCCTTTGATTGAGTTGGATCAAACAATTTCAGCAACGAATTTCTCGTTCCAAATGCACTCCAAAATTGTACAAAAATTTTTCAAGTGTATCAAATGCCTAGCTTCTCCCAAACTATATTGCAATTATCTCTTTTTATGGTCATACATTAGATCTTTGTCACCTCCGTCATGCTCAGAATTTGACTGTTTTGCAAGTACTATGATTTTCATTAGTTTGAACGAAGTCCTGTTTTTCAAAAACGCTGACAAAATTGATAGTTCAGCTTTCAAATGCCAAGACAATAAAGCATCGTTTTTTCCACTATATGAGAAAATAACAGCAAATGAAGAATATATGAAGTCATTTATAGTGTCAGATATCCCCAAATTACTTCCAAGCATAGTCTTGTCACTATCAATAATGAAAGAAGAATTGGAGTTGAACGTTTTGGAGCAAACAAATTGTGAAAAACTAAACGAATTGCTGTTTCTTTTGACGGTGATCATGCAATGGCCTTCAGCCTGGCTTGAACACTATCGGAAAAAAGTTGTACAGCTTTCACACACCAATAAATGCACATATGATTTTATAGTAATAAATGTGAATGCATCCCGCAGTGATCGTTTTCCATCTCCATTACTGAGTCCCAACTCAATCATTGAACATATTGAAAGCATGAGTAAACCTTCCGCACCTACTATCAATAATATCCAACTACCTTTATCTCCAAGCAACAAGTATTTAATGTTGTCAGATGTTTTTGAAAGTAGTCAAAAAATCAATTTTCAGTTAACTCCAAGAACCTGCAAAATGATTGAACTGTTTGAAATTTTCAATTCTACCAATCAAAATATCAATATCGTACAAGTTTTTAGAAAATTACAAATATCAAAGCACGAGCTAGAGACATTTCCCTTGGGGATATACAGCTTGCTTAACCAGCTAATCAAAAACTATGAAAGATTACTTGTCAATGTTAATTCTGTGATTGACGTTGATTTGGTCAGTAGAGTAGACTTACAAAAGACAAGTTTTTCCTTTTTCCATTCAAATAACGATCTCTTTCATGGTTCCCAAAACATTGATAAACCTACTTTGAACGACTCCGATGTCATGGAGCACAAACAGAAAAACATGCCTATTACATATCATGATTTACTCAGCCAAATAACTAATACTTACCAAACTAGCAGTCCACCAACAGCTAGCATTGGAGATTTGCACAGTGTTGGAAAGTTTCAAACAGCCAGCAAAATATTTGGTCATGACAAAAGATTCCTTGCAGCGAGCAGACTAGTTTGCTTTTTTTTGCCCGTTCTTGCCTTGGACTACCCCAAGATCGGTGATGAGTACGTCAAAAAATCAAGTTATTTGCATGCTGCCATTTTAAAACAGTTGGCAAATTCTGTAGGATGGGGAGCCTTGACCTATTCTACTTGTGCACCACTACCAACCGACAAGTTTGAGCTATCTGCTTTTGATTTTTCTGCTGTGTACCCGCGTGACAATAAGGTTGTTGAGTTACCTGTTGACAGCATTAGTCCTTCTGTGGTTGATCGGGGGCACTTCCACAGTGGTGTTGCATGTGCGTTAAGAATTTCATCCCAAACTGAAGGGCTTGATTTTAACTGGGTAGCTTTCAATAAACCAAAAAAGCTTACAGTTCAGTTTGGTGGATTTTTGCTAGGGCTGGGCTTACTAGGGTTTTTGAAAAACTTAGAAGAATGGCAAATATACAATCTACTAGGATCTAAATTTGCCCCAGTCAGCATTGGGATGCTACTCGGAATGTGTGCTTCTGCAAGAGGTAGCATGGACTTGATGCTTAACAAGTTGATTTGCGTTCACGTTGATTCTTTTTTACCTCAAGGCTCAAATGACATGAACATCAGCCATGAAGTACAGACCGCAGCTGTTTTAGGTTCCGGTATGCTTTTTGAACGAAGTTTTGACAAAAGAATAACAGAGTTATTGTTGAACTGTTTGCACGGTTTTGTCAGAAGTGACGCTACGTCTAAAAAAGTTGCCAACGAAGGTTACAGGGTAGGTGCAGGGATTGCCTTGGGGTTGGTTAATTTAGGAAGTTGCAGAAAAAAGCAGGAAGAGAAGGTTGATTTTTCTGACAATTATGGAGAGTTAATATCAGATGCTACAATCTCAAAATTGCTCGCCACTGTAAAATTAGATAATGACTACGAAAACGAGCTTATGATTGATAACTCATTTATTGGTGCAACAGTTTCTTTGATGCTCATCTACTTGAAATCCAACAACTATGAAGTGGCAAAAATTTTCAAAAAATATTCACTTCAAAAAAGCTCCAGTGCCAAGGAAGCGCCAACTGCCAGACCAGATTTTTATTTTTACACGGAATTAGCGTATAACATGATTATGTGGGATTTCCTTGATGAAAATATGTTGTTGAGCTTTTTGAAATCATTTTTAAAGAGTGACGTTTCGACAATGGAAAGAAAGTTGATGGGATTGACTGTACTACCTGCATATTATCAATTGGCGGGATTTTTGATTTCTTATGCGTTGAAAAATGTTTCTTCAAACGATGCCATTTTTTTGAGATATGTCTTGCCCATTTTAGATAAGCTGCTGTCTCTCCCAACCAAAAGTTTTGGTTCAACTTACAACTCTTCTGTGTTTGTTGAAAACATGAACCAAATTAAACAACTAATCATGCTATCATTTGCTTTGGTTTTTTGTGGATCTGGGAATTTGGAGGTTTTTTCTCGTTTGAAATTTGTGCATGAGTCAACTTCTTCTTTCTCGGATGTTTTGTTAAAAGAGGACATTCCTAAAAAGTTTTTCAAAAATAGTGGAATCTTCTATAACGGAAAAACATTGCACGGAAAGGCACAAACTGAGTTTTATTTTGACACCATGAATACCTTTTATGAAGGGGAACAGGAAAAGAGAGAAAGGCAGCAAACCTACTACATGGAACAACAGCAACAGCATCAACATCAACAACCCCCGCAAGGTCAACAATTAGGCGCTGGCAACGATTATTCAGATAGCAATTTATTTGTAGATGAGATAAAAAGTACTACAAGCACCCAGTTCAGCAAGTTTAGTTGTTCCAGTATGGCCATTGGCTGGCTTTTTTTAGGCTGTGGTCAATGCTCTTTCAACACTACAGATCTTGAACCGCTTGCTTATTTGCTCATTTCTTTATTACCATTTTCATCAAGAGCACCTTTTGAATTACAAGAAACTCGCCATTTTTACGCTTTAGCCGTTGAGAATAGATGCCTAATTACTAAGAATTGCGAGACAAACGAAGTAGTCAATGACGTTCCTATCAAAATAACATTTCATGACAAATTGAAGCCGCAGCAAGTTTTTCAAACTCCATTCTTGCTACCGCCTATCTCATCGATTAAACAAATCAAAGTTATTTCGACGGAATACTTTTTTTTGTCAATTGATTTTGATGACAAAACAACGCTTAAACACAAAAAAGATGAAAACATGGTTGTATTTCTGAAGCCACGAACTGTAGATGAAAACACTACAAAAACTTTGAACAAGGAAAATGGGACACTGGTTTTGGATTCTACAAATACGCAAACAAAAGCCAACATTGAAGCTAACGGAATGAAAAACGTTGGTTTATACTTGAAAAATAAAAGACGCCAGTTGTTTGAAAATAGCAATACATTAATTAAAAATTCACATCTAAAGTACGCACAAGATGTTTTGACCAGATTTTCAACTTTTTCTGAAAGTAACGATAACTCAAGCTTTCTGAAATTGGAGTTTATGAAGGATTTGCAGGCAGAGAAAAATTTTGCTGCATCTCAAAACAAGAATTTGGATCTAGTTGCTCTGTTTGAAGACACAAACTATCAAATGGAGTTATGGAAGTCTAGACACGATTTATAAAATTCTATATACAAACAAATTAAGGTTCTAGGTTGATTTTCACCCTTTTCCATTAGGTCAAAAGCTGTATTATTTTTTTGAGCCCAAATGTCATTCATTTTTTTGCATTATTGTTTTCAAAATGTCCCAAAGTTTGTCCCATTTTGATTTTGTCTCCAACTTTAATATCAAAGGCAAAATCTTTTGGAGCTTCAAAACACAGAACCACAGTACTACCCAACATAAATCCACCCATTTCTTCACCTTTGAACAATGGAACACCGTTGATTAAAGGATTATTGTTTGAGTAAGTTGCTTCAAAGCAGGTCGCATGTTGTTCGCCCTTGTCCTTTTTCTTAGCTTTGATTATGTGATGTTTGGATTCGTCATCTTTTGTGTTTAAAAGCATTTTCTTTTTGGCATTGGTAATCAAATCTTTATCAAAATTTAGCTTGATAGAACCGACATTGGTGGCCCCAACCGGTGTCATACTGAAAAATCCGTATTTCCATTCGCCCAACAAGGCAACTCTCTCGTTCAACACAAACAAGTTTGGGAAGTTCTTTTGGAAGTAAGGAGCAACAGAAAACAACTCACCTGGGAAATGTCTTCTAATTTTCACAATCCAGTCAACTGGAGAGTGGTAATGGTGATAATCTCCCGGAGCTAAATATATGACTGCAAAAACCAACTTCTTGTTCTGTTGATCGTAATCTTTTAAGCTTTCGGTTTTTGGGTTGTTGAAAACATCTTTCAAGATCTTATAGTGGGAGTCAGTTATAGGGTGTGTGGATTCAACAGCTTTGTCACCAACTTGCTCAATATCATTTTCTGACAATCCTTCTTCTTCACTTTCGGACACATTAGTTGAGGTTTCTTCTTTGCTAGAGGCTGATTCACTCTCAGAGTCTGAAGCTGGTTCTATGTCGTTGACTAAATTTGCTTCAGCATTGCCATATTCAATAATAGATTTGTTCATCAATGGATGAGAATGAGTTCCTAGAAATTGTTTTACATTATATGTCATCCCCTTAACTTGCTCGATCTCACCATTTAATGGGTTAATTTCACCCATTTGTAAAACTTTACCATCACTTGGGCATACAATAACGGATGATTCTTCTATTGGTCTTGATTCTGGAGTAATCATTCTATAAAAAAATTCACTCAAGTTCTTGTAGTGTTTCAAATCTGGATCTACCATTTCGTCTAAATTTGCTCCAAAGACATATGAATAAAACGAGTAACCATAAGGTCTGAACCACTCTGGTAGAGTGACTGAGTTGACTTTCCCCCATAGTCTGGAAAGCGCATTGAAAGGTAGAGTTGAGTAGAAGAAAAACATCCAATCGTTTGCAACAATTTTGATTTTTTTCGAAGATCTAATTCTACGGGATCTTGGACTGTCGTCTTCTTCATCAAAGTCTTCATCTGCCAAAGACAACACATAGTAGAGAAGGAAGGCAAATAGCGACAATGTGGTGATTACAGACCATTTGAATTTCCGGCTGTTCGAGACAAATGCCCCATACTGCGAGGCCTTGTTTTTGGTTTGAATATACTTGGAGTTCGACGAAAATCTTTTCCACGTTAAGCTGCTTGTTTTTCCTGTTGCTGTGTTTAAGGTGTTTTCAGTTGCTGAATTTTGAGGAGAGTATTTTTTCATTTTATAATTGTACAGATTCTGTAGTGTGAAACTTTGATAGGAAGGAGAATTGTTATAGGTGTTTTTAATTATATTTGACGATTTCGACACAATATAGTTTTTTTTGTTAACAAGCATCAGTTTTTGGCTGGCCAAACTTGGAACTTTCATTTTTGAGAAGTGGTTTGTTGATATGAATTTTGATGAAAAATTTAATGGCAAGATGATCTTGTTGAAAGGTAATGGATTGGTTGTTGAAAACCTCATTTTTTTTTTTTTTTTTTTTTTTTTTTGATCAGTCTTGTTTCAAACTGAAAGTCACGATAAGCCAAGGAAGACTCAATGGTACAGATATTATCCAAACCTTGGGTGAGTTCAAAGAAGTCCTGAAATTTTCAAATGCAGTTTGAGATTTGCTAAGGATAAATATAGCAACAATGGGATTGAAAACAAAACAAAAAACAAAAGGGCAAAACAGTTTTTTTTTTATATTCTATCTCAGCCAAAGGCTATGTTTGCATATGAAAATAAGTAATGATTTCACTCACAACACTGAAAGCTCTAAATAGAAAACCTTTTTTTGTGATGTGTTTATTCCGTTTCTACTAATGAATCACGTTTGTGAAAACACTACTCAGAAGCTCCAAAATGAGCAATTCTACTGATGCAACTAAGGACCGTCAACCCGCTACACTTGAAGCCCAAAACTAAAATAGCAAGGAACGTGCAAGTGAATACTGTGTAACCTTCCTGAAAATTAAAAATCTTCAACTTGAGAGAGATGAACAATTTCGATGCCATGTTCCTGGAAAGTTGAGATGTTTGTCGTTTCTTTGTTTGTTTGTTTGTTTTTTTTTCTTTTTTGCTTTTGCTTTTTTGCTTTTTTGCTTTTATGCCAGCACATGAAATTTTTCAATTCTGCTTTCACATGGGAAAATAAGAAAAAAAAAAAAACAAAAAAAAACGTCAAGAAATAATTGACGCGTCGGCTTGCCAGAGGCAGTATAATACACCAAAAGGTAGAAGTTGACAGAAGAAGAATGATCGGCAAACAATACTGTTATGGCCAAGATTCAGCTTGACGGTACTTTTCTAAAGAGTTAGTTTTCAATTGTTTTATAGAGTTCTTATACATATGAATAAGAGGAATATGTGTGCTGGATATTTTTAGCTCATCACAAATGACCAACATCATTTGTTCAAATAACCACCTTTTTCACACAAACTGTAAAAAATGGTAGATTTGTCTTCTAGCAACTTGTTTGGATGGTCAAATTCTTTGATTTCACCTTTGTCCAAGACCAAAATTTTGTCGCTGTCCAACACGGTGTCGATTCTGTGCGCAATGGTCAAAATGGTTCTTTCATTGAACTCGCTTCTAATAGTTTCTTGAATGATTTTATCCGTTTCCATGTCAACAGCTGCAGTTGCTTCGTCCAAGACCAAAATCTTGGATTGGTTCAATAAAGCTCTTGACAAACATAGCAATTGTCTTTGTCCAACAGACAAATTGGAACCGTTATCTGCCACCTTGCATTTCAACAAGATGTCAGTTGAGATTTGATTAATTGGTTGTGGGTCTGCATTTGGTTTTTGGGATTCTTCGCTTGTTTCCAATTCAGCCTTGCACATGCTTTCAATGTGTGGCTTCAAATGCGACAATTCCAACGCCTTCATGACTTCATCGTCGGTATATTGATCAAAAGGATCAACGTTGTATCTAATTGTTCCTTCAAAAGCTTGCGCGTCTTGGGGAATGATTGACAAGTGACTTCTCAAATCGGTTAACCCAATTTCAGAAATATCAATCCCGTCAATCAGAATCTTACCTTCCATCGCTTCTAATAATCTGAATAAAGCCAAAGTTAGGGTAGATTTACCAGCCCCTGTTCTCCCAACAATCCCAACTTTTTCTCTTGGTTTGATCTCAACACTGACGTTCTTCAATGATGGATCTAAATCAGCTCTGTAGGATGTCGTGTAATCTTTGAATTCAATTTTACCTTCAGTAGGCCAGTTCTCTGGCACTCTGTGTTCATCGATAATCAATGGTTTTTCAGGTTTCAAGTCACAATACTCTAAAATTCTTTCCACAGAAACAATGTTTGTTTCAATTTGAACAACCATTCTGACAATCCATAACAATGAGTTTGACACTTGCATGGCATAAGCCATCAACAACCCGACTAAACCAGCAGATACAGGATGAGAAGTGTTGATTGAGGCACAAGCTGCTACTGAAGTAAACAAAATGATCAGTCCACCAATAATTTGTAATCTCACAGACAACCATCTGTTGGTAGATCTGACATTGAACACACAATTGATATTGAATTGCACACTTTCAAAATTGATGAAATTAAATCTATCAAAGTGTTGGAAAGCATTGATCACGTTTGAACCAACAAGCGTTTCTGATAAAACAGACATGATTGGAGAGAAGGAAACAGAGGTCAATCTTTTCAAATCTCTTGACAAAGTCACATAGTAGGCCTGATAGTAGTAGTAAATGATAAGCAAAAATGTGTTTAAAACCAAAAACCACGGCATAACATAGGAAATAACAACAACTGTTGTCACGTAATTCAAAACACTTCTGAAAAAAAAGTTTAGCATGAATTGCAAACCTTGATCAACTGCTGAAACATCAGAAGTAAACCTGTTGGTGACTCTTCCAATTGGGGTAGTTTCGAAAAACTGCATAGGAGCTCTGATAACAGAGCTGGCCATCCGGTCATGCAACAATCTTGATGCTCTTAGAGAACAAAACAAAGTCATGAAGATTGCCCTCAAAACAGCAAAGAATGAAGCCCCACAACTAATTGCAAAATAAATCCCAACATAAAAAGCTAAAGTGTGATCAACATCGGTATCAACTTTTTCACTCACTTCAGACCACAACTTTAACCAATATTTTTCCAACAACTCAAGACCATTGCTACTCAACATAAAGAAGAAAAACAAGAAAACACCCAATAAACCGCATGCTTTTGCATATTCAACATACACTCTTGTTTGAACTCTACCCTCTTCTTTATTTTCTGCTTTTTGTTTTGTTTTTCTGTTGTCATTTTCTTGCTCAATTAATAATCTGTTTGGTTTGAAAGTCGCAGCGGAAGCTCTTCTGGAAAGAAGAGATCTGGTTTCAATCATAGGATTGTTGTTTCCCGGCGCACCTCCGGATTTTACAATCTCAATCGGGTCAAAGTCGTCAGGGTTTTGGGCAATTTCATCATCTTCATCTTCTTGTACCTGATTGGTGTCCATCTCCTGCTCAATAATTTCCACACGTTGTTCTTTTTGCTCCAAGTTTTCTTCTTCTTTGATTTCTCTGTTTTGAACATTTTCAAAAGTATCAAACTCATCAATTAGTTTTTTCAACAAAGAGCCATCCTGTTTTTGCGCAATATCCTTGTATGATGAGTGTTCAACAATTTGACAGTCTTGCAAAGCATAAATACTTCCTGAATGCTTCAAGACTTTAACGGAATTAGTCGTCAAAATGATAGTTTTGTTTTTAAGCAACCCAGTTTCTCTAGATAAAACCTGTTCAATAATGTTTTTGGAAACTTCAGCATCGACAGCACTCAAAACATCATCTAGCAAGTAAATATCAGCTCTTGAGTAAACAGCTCTAGCTAAAGCCAATCTAGCTTTTTGCCCACCAGACAAAGAAATACCTTTTTCACCAACAACGGTTGCATCACCGTCTGGTAAGATCTTCAAGTCTGGTAACAATTGGCAAGCCTTCAAAGTTGCCTGATAAATCTGTTCGTCGTATCTGTAACCAAAAATAATGTTTTCTTTGAAGGTAGAGTTTGTGATCCATGCCTGTTGAGGACAGTAAGCAATAGATTTTCCTCTGTAAATCAATTTCGGACCAGATTTCAATGGATCAGCTGGGATAGCTGGAAGCAAACCCAACAATGCTTGCAAAAATGTAGACTTACCTGTCCCCACTCTTCCAACAATACAAGTCAATTCTCCATCTTCGGCTTTGAAGTTATCAATATTTTTCAATGCGTGTTTCAAAGAAGAAGCTTGTTGTTCTTCGTCTGATTTGTTTTGTTCATTCTGTGCTTCTGCTTCTGCTTTGATACTGGCTTCAGATTTCCATAGGAAAGTAGCGTTTTGTATTTCAACTGTTGGTAGCGGACTTGTTCCATCCTCGGGTTGATTTTCATGGTAAATAAATGAATCATCGGTTTCTTCGTAGCTCAAAAAATCTTGCAATCTGTTTAACGAAACTTTTGTTTCAATTATCTCACTAATGATGTTTGGCAAATAATAAATACTGTCATTCAATAAATCAAACAAGGTCAATGCTGGGAAAATGATATCTGCAGTCAATGGTTTCCCATTGAAATAGGAGTAAAGAGCAAAGGAAGATGAAGAAACAAGCACAGGGACCAAGTTCCAACAAAACATAATGAAACAATTGTAGATACTCAACATTTTGTAATTGCGCATTTCCAAATCGTTTCTAACGTGCGATAGTTTAGACAACATTGGTTTTTCCCATGCATACAATTTGATAGATTTAATTGAGTTTAAAATTTCCGTGATAAGTTTGGATCTCATATCTTTATACTTCATGTTTTTCTTAAATAGTCCGCTAACGTTGGTAGAGATGTAAGAGTTGATTGGAATCATGATGGCCATAGCAACAATACCCCCAAGCATAGCGTACCCCATCAAGTTGTATAACGATACCAAAACGATGACAAAAGAAATAGGAACTCCGACAATGCTTTGACAATCTTCAAAAAATCTTTGCAACTTCAAAACATCAACACTGATCAAGTTCAAAATATCACCAGTAGTTTTCTTTTCTTTTGAAGCAACACTTAATTTCAAACTTTTTTGATAAAGCATTGTCATCAAGGCAGATCTAATACCCAAACCTGCTTCAAAAATGATAATGAAAAATTGGTTATTCAAAACAGTTTCAACAACAACAATCAAAAACAACAAAATCGCAATGAAAAAAGCATTCAATACAGGATAACGATTTTGGCTGTCTGAAGTTTCAAAAGTTTTGATAAATTGTTGCAAAAACCGTGGCTGAATGGCCCTGATAATGTCCTTTGTGGTTTCATAGCACATTGCGATAAATATAGTTTTCCCAAAAACTTTCATAATGGCCTTCAGTAGAGAAGGCTTTGCGCGTTTAGTAGTTTTGTTGTTTTTAGAGAATATAGAAAGAATTGAAGAGGACGAGGCTTTAGAAGATGATGCCATCGAAGCATTCCAACGTTCCTGTTCCCATGCAGCAGATAGTCTGTCATTGCACTCTTTGACAGACAAGTTGCATGGTGGAAGTGGCATGTTGTATGGGTCTTCAACTTTTCCCGCTTTGTAAACATCAGAAACAAATTTGTTCATCCAAGTAAACGTAATACCTTGGAAAAAATTCACAGGTGGATAATAATTGATCTCTTTATAGTAGTCAGTCAATACACTGCTTGGCTCATACAATGCTACTTCATAAATGAAATTCGAGATTGAAATAATGAAAAGAATGATTTCCAAAACGGCGGCTTCGCTGATCAAAGGCAAAACGTTGTATTTTTGCTCTGTTGGATGAAAATATCTCTGGCCAATGATAAATCCGTAAATGAAGGAGCTGGTCAAATAATAAAACAAACTCGTGGTTGACGCAGCAGAGGTTTTGAAAAACTGGAAAAACTGTTGAGGTGCGTTAACAAAAATCAAATACAAAAGGTTAAGACAGACAGATAGTTTGGTGATGTTTCTGACTTCACCTTTGAACAAACTGTACTGAAGCAACTGCAAAATAATAAAAAACGCCACATTGGACAACTGTACCAAGTGCTTCGGAGTGATTGATTTCAATTTGCTATTTTGATATTTGAACTGAGGCGGAACAATTTTGACATTGTAAAGTTTCCAAAGCTCATGGGCTCCAGACAAAATGAATAGAGCTGCTAACACAGATTGTATCATGGAAATGAAGCAGGGGTTCAATACATTTACATCACGCGAGGGATACGGTTGAAGCAAGCCATACTTGCATCCCTTAGACAGCCCGTCAAACAAAGAGGACGAGGGCAGAGTTGAGTTACCTTGCATGGTTTGTGTTATTTGTTTTGCTTCTTTTTAGCACTTGCTTTGTAAGATACTCAGATATGCATATGATGACTAATCTAAGCCCGCAAATTGAACATGAGAATCAGCAAAGTTTGGCCTTACCTTATATATATGAAATGCCTTACAGAAAACTGACCGAAACTCACTGCTTTAAATAACAAAAAAGAACGGAACGATTGAACAGCAACGCCACTTTTGCCAAGAAATTTTAAACCTGGTATGTAACATGATAAGCGTAAATAACCAAAGATTTGCACGTAATTCTGGATTTATTTGGGGCCATCATTGAACGGAAATTTCGTCATGGCTCTTTTTTTTTTTTTTTTTTTTTTTTTTTTTTTTTTTATGTTTCTTCTTGTTTCCGGAAAACCCTAACTCCGAGGCGTTTGTTCTATATGCAAGTAATACTGAAAAGACTTGAAAGAACCAGCAATTTGCATAGTAAAGTCGATTAACTACCGTATTGTTTCGATGAAAGGTGAGCAAAGCTGATTTGGTGCCATTCCGGGATTTGAAAAAAGCAACGCTAGTAAGCATGAGCGTTTTCTTATGATAACATGACCACAATATTCTACTCGAAAAAACATTTTGGTTCTTTTGATTTTAGAAAAACTCCATTTTTACAGAAAAGGGCCTTTTGGTAGCAAGTTCTATGCCAGCCATGCCCTTGATATCTACTGAAAACTTTGCTACTCGTTAAACAGTTTGAAAAGTGGACTGCTAAAGGTATTTATTCACGAGTGACACAAAGTCAAAGCTTGCAGGTCCGCGTTGTAACTCTATTTTGCATCCAGTGTCTATGTTTCCAGCTCGGTTATTGTTAAGGTGAGCTGTGTCATCAGCTTCCTCTCTTCGTTTTGACCTAAATCAGTGATAATTGGAAACAGGTGTCGCGTTAGGCATCCCATCTCAAGTCTTCGCGTCTGGCGTCGTAAATGGCGCGAAAAATTCTTTTGCCGTTTTAAACCGACTTGAACGTTTCCTGAAAGAGACCTTGGGTCGAACACGAACATGCATAATCCAAAAGAAAAGCAACACAACAACCACTGGAACAATACTCACTTTTCCAAAAAAAAAATAACACAGAACCCAAAAAGAAAACACAATGTTGCTTTGGTGCACTACCGACTATATTGGTGATGAGCATGAAAGAAATAATTTTTTGATGCAAGTGCTTCAACAGAAGTTTGGGCTTTTAAAACTGTCATACGTAGATGATGAAGAAAGTCAATTGCAACGCACATCTCACGCCAAGAGCAACAGCAATACACACGAAAAAGAAAAGAGATCTAAAGGTATAAGGTTTGCATCTTTCCCTCTGCTTCTGGATTATGTTACCGTAAACTACGACAAGCTGTTTATGATTGAAGATATTTATTCTCTCCATGATTTGAATTTATTGCGCAAAAGACCATTTTTTTGCCATATTCATGTCGATCTACCGCTCAACCTAAGATTTGATCTATACAAGCAAAATTTTGCTACAACAAACCCTGCTGAAAAAAGTTTACCATTAGTTGCTGATTTTCAACAAGCTTCACTAAATGCAGATTCAACAAACAATAAAAAAAATAACTTTGATAATGTACAAACTGATTTCTTAAATTTTGTCAATAAAGAATCTCATTATCACACTACGAGAAAAGTCTTGCTATTGCAGAACTACAATGCTTTGCTCTCATGTGTTCCAAATTTTCTCACTTCTCCTCACTCAAGTGCCAACACTCAAGACATTTCTACCATTTTTTCCAACTTTTCAACACAAGTTGAAGAATTGCTGAAAAACTCCAAATTTTTCAAATGTCCTAGAGGAGCACCTCCTTTGAGACCATCTTGGGACCAATATTTTATGAAGTTGGCCAATTTGGCAGCATCCAGATCCAATTGTATGAAGCGTAAAGTTGGGTGCTGCATTGTGCAAGACTCAAGAATTATTGCCACAGGATACAATGGTACTCCAAGACATTTGAAAAACTGCTTTGATGGTGGCTGTGAAAGATGCAATAGCGGGAACTCTAAAAACCTGCACACTTGTTTATGTTTGCATGCAGAAGAAAACGCTCTGTTGGAAGCTGGTCGGTCAAGAATTGCTGAAAAAGACTGCATTCTGTATTGTGACACTTGTCCTTGTGTGACGTGCTCGGTGAAAATTGTACAGACGGGTATCACAGAGGTTGTTTACTCACAGTCATACAGCATGGACGAGCAGAGTTTCAAGATTTTCCAGGAGGGTCACGTTAAAGTCAGACAATACAAACATCAAGAATCGGATACCTTGATATATCAAGTTTTCGAAAACTCATACAAAGAGTGTTTTTAGATTGCCTTTATGTAGGATTATCTATTTGTATACTCAACCAACCAATCAATCATGTTTCCTTGTATTCGTAAGGACCGGGTTTTGCAAAACAATCGAATTGCATGTCTACCAATTGCTTACCATTTTGAGATAACGTGCATTCAATTGAGTCACCAGGGTTCAGTGAACCGACCCCAGCAGGTGTCCCTGTCAAAACAATATCGCCAGGCTCCAAGCTAATCATTGTGGAAATGTGTTGTAAGATCTTGCTAAAACTGTTAAGCATCAATTCGCTATTTCCGTCTTGTCTCAATACGTTGTTCACTTTACAAGTCAAATCAAATGATTTTTGAAAATTTTTGTTCTCTGTAGAAACCAACTTGTCCTTTGATATAAATGCACTCATTGGCAGAAAAGTATCAAACCCTTTACCAATGGTCCATGGCAAACCCTTTTTTTTGGCCTCATTTTGCACATTTCTAGCAGTCAAATCCAAAGCAAGCGAAACACCTCTGATGGCATCATATACGGGAATCTCCACGCCAGCTTTAGCATTACTGATATATTTGTCCAAAATCAAAGCAATTTCGACCTCATGATGCACATTGACGCCTTTTGGAATATAAATTGGAGACGGATTTGTGCCATCCTCTTGAAGACCTTTGTAAGTGTACACGGAAGAAATAGAATCGCTTGGGTATCTTGCATGAGGAGGAATAGCTCCTGTTGAGGACGTAGTGGTTATTGGAGTGATGATTGCACTTGTTGGTTTCAAGAAGAAAAACGGTTGTTTTGGAGTAGGGTTATTTAGCTCCTTGATGTGTGCAGCATAGTTTCTCCCTATGCAAATCACTTTTCTGGCGTTTTTCAAATACTGGTAGCTCATTGTGTTTGCGTGGTTGCGGATAGGGTTTCTAGGACTTCTTTGTACAATTGCATTTCATGATAGCAAACGCTTCATTTCAAATCTTATCGATCACAGATTTATGTTTACTGTTCTTTTTTTCTGTCTTCTCTATGGTCCGGTTATCGAAGTTGCGTCGGAAAAAACTTGCCAACGGTTCTCACAAAAGCGAACTTCGGAATTACATTATGGTCCAGTATATCGGAATATCTAATTTAAATTGTGCTCCAAATATATGAGTATATACTAAAAAAAAAAAGCAGCATTCATTGATTTTACTATCTCTATCCATCAACATCAAAATCTTTTTTAGTTTTTTCTTCTTGGTCGTCCTCCATCTGCATGGTATCGATACCACCACGTTTTACAAAAGCGGTGTTGTTCACCAAGTCCTGGATTTGATTAACCAAAGACATTGCTGCTTCGTAGTTCCCTGTTGACAAAGATGTTTTCAGCTGTTTCAGCAACCCGCCCTTTGAAATTGAAGACGACGGCGATGTCTTCACAGGGCCTACCCCAGAGAAAAGACTCAAACAATTTTCGGTCAGGTCTTTGTACTCGCTCTTGTAGAAAGCCACTTTTTTTTCCATCCTACTCACGTACTCCTTCTTTCTCTTACGAAATTTCGACGCAGCCACCCTATTACGTTCCAGGAATTCTTTACGTTTCTGCAATTTCTCCTCGGCAGTCAAATTTTCCTCACTGCCCGGGAACTCATCTTTGGCACCAGAACCTGTTTTCCAGTCTTGTATGTTATCCAGTAGTGGCTCTGAGGTCACTGCACTATTCTGCGGTTCTTTTTTCAGAGTAGGCGGCGACTTTTTTCTACTTTTTTTCGTTGTTTCAGTGGTCTTTTTGTCCCCCGTTTCCCCTCCCTGGATTGGCAATCCTGTTTGCTTTTCAATTCGCTCAACAGACTTCTTTCGTTTCTTCTTTGCAGGTTCATCTGACGAGTTCGGGTCGTTCTTATCTTCTGTAATTCCTTTGGATTTTTTTTCGCTTACATCTTTCTTGTTTGCTTTAGACTTTGTGTATGCTCTCTTAGGCTTGCTTTTATTCACTTGAGTAATGTCTTTGTGTATGTCAGCAGTAATGTTGTCATTAGAGGTTTGCATTGGTGGCACACCATTGAGTATCCCCGGTGTAGAGTTTCCTCCTCCAGTTCCTAACATTGAAAGATGACCTGGTGAAAAAGTGTTTAACGGCAATCCCAGCATGGGCTGAAGTCTTCCACCAGGGGTTTGATTGAAGAAAGCTGATCCCGGCGAGTCTGTTCCTGACAGCAAGCCACTGAAAATTGGTTTGATCGATGTATTGTTTTGGTTGTGGATGGAAGGGAAAGAATTCCCATCAGGTGTAGATTCGGTGTTGGAAGGTTTCACCTGATGGATGTTCTGTGATGACGACAAAATCTGCGAGTTAAAGCCCTGCACATGCGGTTGGTGCTGAATTTGGTTGCCTTGAGGGTACAGTATTGCTGGAGTAAGTCCTGTTCTGATACTTGGATCGAAACTTGCATTGGCCAATCCATTTTTTGTACTTGTACTTCCAGAGTTTAGTGATGAAAAATTCAAGAAGAATCCAGATGGAGTAAGAGTGCCGTTGGAAGTTTGCAGAGTGAAGTTGTGAATGGCGTTGTTGTTGTTATTACTAGCCATGGGATCTGTATTAGCAAACGGGATGCTATTGTTATGAGGATGCATAATGGAGTGGTGGAAACTGTTGTTCTTGCTGTTGTTGTTGGGACCATTTGTTGTGTGATTATGATTGTTATTGTGACTATGGTTATTGCTATGACCGTGATTAGGATTCTGACCATTGCTGTTATGTGAACCCTGCATCGTAGGCATTGGCAAATGTCTTGAACCTCCAGGGGTCAAAATAGCCGGAGAAACAATAACTGGTGGTTTCATTTGTGCTCCGTTTAAGGGCAGTGCTATCTTCCCAATTCCATTACGATCTTTGGCGTTGCTACTAGTATTTGCAGAACTTTGAGTTTCATAATTTTTAAACTTTTGTGGTCCACTATGCATCATTTCTGAATTGCTACTCATCTTGGTGTTAGCATTATTTGTAATGGCGGTGGTGGTGGTAATGGTGGAATTGCCGTTATGTACGTTATTAACACTTGCCACAGAGGTGGAGGCAGACCTGTTCACCACAGGAACACTGCTCCCACCAACAGCAGCATTACTGCTCATACTACTCTTGTCCCCATTACTAGGTGTGCTTTTGGTTTGAATACTTGCCGGCGATTTGGAAGCAAAACTCTGTTCGAATGGATTAGGCTCAAACTCTAAATCAAAAGCAGCCATCGTTGTGTTTCTTGTAAGCTAAAATGTACAGCTACTTAAGTCACTGCCTCGATCTACGTGTTTATGGGTCTGTGTCCTATGAGGCGGTTTAAATAATAGACCAAATGAGGTGAGCTCCGTGTTTTTGGCTGTCTGTTTTGATCGCCGTTGGCAATCTTTTTTTTTTTTTTTTTTTTTTCTTCGTTCTAGATACAATGACGTATTTCTTCTTCGTTTTTATATATATATATTGTAAACACGATTCGAGATGGAAAGTAACTTAAGAAAAAGATTACCAAGATATTCTAGAAAGAACAAAATAAATGAACGTGTACCTTTTTTTCACAGTAAACAAATTCCAAAATTAGTACAAATTGCGATCCGAGTCTAGTAAATAAACGACAAGAAAGCCGTGACTAGGAAGATAAATAGCTAATTCTATTTTTAAAAGTACATCACTCTCCAAGAAAATTGAAGAGCATATGAATAAACACATCAACAGGTGCATATTCAGACTGTTATCAGAGTTTGACACCAAAATTTTTTTAATCCAATCTGAACATTCTGAAGGTAGACGTGACTTTGTAGGAATGACAGTTCAGGCCAATTCAAACCTGAAATATTACGTAAGGCTCCAACAAAAACTAATTCTCCATATCACGGAAAAACCCCACTGTTTGTGGCTAAATTATGGGAAAACCGGTAATAATTTTGGCACGTGATGCAAGTGTAAACAGCCACACGTGACACTCAAATTAACATTAGTGTGTTTAATACACTTGAACTGGACGAAGCGAAAAGAGTGATAAAGACTAGCGATGATGGAAACATTAGTAGTAATTGCGTCAATGCATCGGGTGTTTCTGCTCAAAATGGTGTGCAATGGTAGCTTATTCGGCTCATTTGAAAAAAATCTGACATTATAATCTACATGTATAGTACAAAGCTATGTTGGTTAAAAACGAGTAAAAGACTGCAGAGTTCGGAAAGCCAGTACAAGCAACATTGATAGAAGTGAATCAAGTACTGAATTAGTGCAGTGTGGAAGATGTGTCTGTAAAATGTTTCAGCAAAGCGAAATAACGTATGCATCAGTGAAAAAAAAAAAGATAAGAGAGAAGCTACTATAGTTGAAGCTTGTTCTCTCGTTCGTGTTAGTCATCACGCTTTTCAGACGCCAATTATATTTCGCCGTTGTTTCAAATTGTTGTCCCGATCCATCTATACTCCTCTGTCCCAAATTCTCTCGTTCATCATGTTTCCTTATCTAGCTTCAAATTGAACCATTCTTTTAGTTCTGGCTTTCAACAAAATTCTATGACCACATTCTTTACATCTCACTGGATCAGTCTTACTCAATGACAATTTGGCTGAACATTCAGCACAGATATATTTCAAGGTTGCTTGTCTAGATTGAGCAGTACCGGTGGCAGCTGCATCTAAATTGGTTGGAATGGAAAAACCTTCTCTGGACATGGTGTTGGTGTGATATGTGGTAGGGATGCGTAACCTCTGTTGAAAATTGTTCTTGTTTCAAGATAGCCCCCCCCCTGAAATGAATCCAAGCGAGATGAATCACTTGCCATCTAAGTCACAAGTTTGTGTAAAATCAATCGCTAAATTTGAAAAACCTATTTGCATAATACGCAAACTGAAAAAAAAAAAAAAAAAAAAAAAAAAAAAAAAAAAATTAAAAAGAAAAGTCGTGGAAAGCTTACCCGAAAGGTATTCTCGGAAAACTAAGTAATCTATAAGTTAGGCGCTAAACTTAATGATGATGATGATGTTTACAATTTTATATAACGTCCCATTTACAACTTATATGACGTTTTTTAATCAAAGGTCTCATTAAGAAATGCTATATCTTCCCAGAAAAAAAAACCTCCTCGTTTTTCCCCAGCTCAATTCTGTGTCTCAGCTTTCTGCTCAGTTTGACACCAATCTCGTATCTAAGTTTCACTTTACTGTCAAGATAGTTTTCCAGTATTTGTATTCCCTCTTTCAGTTTCTTAGAATCAGCCAAGTTCAGTCCACCTGCAACCATAATGTTTTGCAGGTACTCAATTTCTCTTTCGACTTTCTGAATTTTGTTATCCAGATGCTCGTACACCAATTGCAATGACGAGACAGTCATTTTTTTATGTTTAGTGGGAACATTTGTTTGCGATCCAGACTGTCCAATAAAGGCATCTCTTTGATCTGCAGGCTGTGCAATGGTATTTGAGGTTTCATCGTTTGAGTTTTCAAAGCTGGAGCTGGTATGTCCGCTGACCCGTGAAACAGAAATAACTCTGAATGGAGATTTGACCGAGTTGCTCAAGTGCCTTTGTGCATTGAATGCACCATCAGTTTCAGAAGTATTCATATTATCACGTTTATAATTTGGAATTGAAGAAGCTTGCTCCCCAGTTTCTTGGCGATTAGCACTGCTTTGAGGAGATGAGCACTCGGAATTAATGGCCTCGATGGACTGAATCTTGGATTTTACACCGTTTTTCGAGGTTTCACTAGAATGACTATATGAACTGCTGGTGGCACTGTGTGGACTGGCCACTGTGTCTGCAGACGTCAAATTAGAGAAATTAAACGGAGTGTCCAAAATCTCTTTCATTAATGCGCTATCTTCCAATTCTCCACTGCTTGGAGATGAAGCAGTTGCAGATGTTTTAAATGCATCGGGTACGGAGCTATTGTCAGCTTGTTCGAAGTTTGTTGTTTCGCCATTACGTTCCCTGGGGTCATTGGAAAAAGGTGTCTTTTCTTCTTCTGTTCTGCCAATAATGTCACCTTCTTCTGTCATCTTTTCTTCATTTGTGATTCCCTGCTCTGAACTCATGTCTCCTGCATCATCAGCCGAAGTACTCTCGTCCTGATTGATCATCATTTTTTGTGTCATATCAATGTTTTCCGTGAGTAAATTGTTCATTTCATTAATCTCCAGCTCAATTTGCGATAGTCTTTTTTTAAAATTTTCACTATTTCTTCTACTACTTTTAAGCGATTTTTCGCCATTGATGTCCTCTGGCATATCCACTTCCATGTTTGCTATTATTATTTGTTTAGATTCTTGAATCTTCTGTTAATTTTCTTGACTTTGAGCTTGTTATGTTGATCAAAACTTATCAAAACGTTAGTCCATTGTTTACCAATCAATTTATCACGAACTACCAACTTTGTCGTTCATTAAGCCGTTTTTCTGTCCTGTTTTGTTTTGTTTTGTTTGTTTTGAACTTTTTAGCTTCCAAGTTCTGTACTTTTTTTTTTTTTCCCGCTTTGTTTCTATCCTGCGAGGTTGTATTACGTTTAAGCGTGGGTTGCGGACATTTCAAGAAGTTTCTTTATCTAACAGTTTAATTCCCTTTATAAATCCTATTCATCAACTGAACACTTTTAAATATGCAGCCTGCCTGCATCAAGAAGACTAATAGTCAATAAAATAAGGTGAAAACAATAACAGTATCACCATCAAACCAGTATGTTGCGTTCTCTTTTTGGCAAAAAGGAAAAGGCCAAAAGAAGCTCCAAAAAAAATAGCAGCAAGCCTCCTTTGGGAACCGATAAGGAAAAATCTAGTGGTGTTTCGAAAGAAATCGAGTCAGCACCTCAGAAAAAACCTTCCAAGAAAAACACAGTATTGAATGACGAGACAAATCTGTCATCTCATACCTCCAGTAGCACAAACTCAACAAATGAAGCACAGAGGTACCATTCTCCTGAGATCCCACCCTCACAAAACATTCTTGCACGGGAAACCGAACAAGATGCTGCCAATCAACCTTCCACGGTGCAGAATGGTGATACAAATAATATGGAAGTCACGAGTGAAGCCCCACCTCCAGCTTACCAAGCGGTGGATCAAAATGGGCTGCTGGAAATGAACGGGACTTTAGCAGATATGGAAAGAAGCTCCAGCGAAAACACGTTGTTTGATCCAAATGGAACTTCATTAGAAGATATTTTTTCAATGACCTCGAAACAGTCTACGGTTTTACCACAGTATCAGTCACAGAGAGAAAATTTTAGAACAATACTGCGGAAAATTCCGTTCGTCACTGTTCTTTTGAAAAATGGTGTTTACTGCTTCAGTAGCGACAAATCATTGAACGTTTACAAAGAGAACAAGCGGAGGTTGCACTTGTTTCAAGTAGGTGAAAATGAAGAGGTCTTGGGAGTTCCTTTATTTCATTGTATCTCTCTTTCTCTGATCAAAGGCTTCTTATCTAAAAATCCAACGACACATAAAATCTTCAAGTACATTGCCGTTCCTTGTGATTCCCATGAGCAGCCTGTTGTGCCAGAAAATCTGTTAAACCCTGAGATCCTTTGCCTTAATGCAGAAAAGACACACGCTTTAGTGAAATTTGAATTTTGCTTGGTGAATGAGAAAAACTCTTTTTTTACCAGTTCTCACACTCAGTTTCTTGACTTTCAATTACCAGATCGCAAAACAGGTCTGAACTACCAAGTCAGTTTAAAATCAGGAATTTTTTACCGATACACAGAAGTTTTGCTTTCATACAAACCAGCACTAAAACTTCGATGGCTTGGAACTTCGTCAATGGCTTCAGTTTTTGGTTCATTAAGTTTTAAATTGGCTGTTTTTGACCAGTTTCCAGATGATGATGAACGCCGTGATCGTGAAAACAGGCGCGCTCACATTTTAGGAACATGGGCGACTTTTAGTAATTCTTCTGCAACCATCATTCCAAGGAAAAGAACATTAAGATGCGGAGATTTGCTGGTGGGAGAGGCTATATTCCAAGATCAATCTATTACCGGACTGTATTCTCAGGACACAGAAGCTATCATCTGTATGGTGTTCATTTTGTACGATCATGAAATTAGAAAAGAGAGAGGATCATCCTCTATCATTACCACCGGTGGAGGAATGGGACTGGCTGCTGGAATTGCCTAGTGCTGCATTGAGATGAATGGGATGATAAGCATTTGCTCAAAATCAAGAACCGATTTCAAGTCAGAGTGCAGCGAATGCCGACACAGCGATTTGCAATTTTTAATTAGAATTCATTAATTAGTATACAGTATAAAGGTTTGATGAGCGAAAGACTAAGTTAAAAAAAAAAAAAAAAGCACGGTTCATTATCAATAAACCAAAAGCAAAGAAGTAAATTCATAGAAATCTGGTCAAGGTTTTGCTCAGATCAAAAAAATATAATAATACAACAGAGTTAATAATAGCATTGTTTTTTTTTTGTTAAAATGCCGCTTGTATTACCTCTAGTGGTTACAGTTGGAAATAGATTTTTCGACAATCTGATAAATCATTGAGTTCAATAGTTCCTTTTCATAATGCTGGCTCAACAATCAAACTGTAATAGTAATGTATGTGATTTTTGTTGACGTTGTGGTGCTATACACACTAATTGTTGGTGTTCCTGACCCAATATATTTTTCAAAAACAGTGGATGTAGCATTGCCAGAATCATCGTAATAGATATCTTCATAATAGTATACTCTTGTGCTGGTAGAGTCAGATGTATCAGTAACAAAATATGGTTCGGCCACAGCTTCGAAAAGGTTTGTGGTGGAAGCAGCTAATGAAGAACTGAAACTGGTGGATGCAGAAGAGCTGGAAATAGAAGTTGGTAAAAGAGTCGATGTTGGTGAAAGCGTAGATGTGGAAGAAGACGATGGCGTGGAAGAAGATGATGGCGAGGACGACGATGAGGAAGAAGACGATGAGGAGGAAGATGACGAGGTGGAAGAGGTGGAAGTAGATGTAGATGTGGATGTTGTGGTACTTGGGGTTGTAATTTCCGTTGACGCAGGCTGCGTTGTACCCACGCTCACTGAGGTTGTTGGAGCAATATACGTTTTTGTGACAGTTGAAGAGTCGCCATATGTAAATGTAGAATACTGGGTAATAGCATAGGTATAGTACGAAGTCCAGTATGAAGTGTAGTAGTATGTAACCGGTGGAAGAGTGCTAGTCACAAAATACTCACTGTAGACAATCCCATCTGATGTGATTAGCCCTTTTTTATGTAAGTGGTGTTCTTGTTTAGGAGCTTTGTGATCGGCCGCATTTGCAACATTGAATAGTGCAATTATTGATAACGTTAAACTGAGTAAATATAAGCTAAAGAGAGTCATTTTAAAAGGTTTTTTTTTTTATATTTTTTTGGAATGGTGATGATTTGAGATGCGATAATGTCAGTTGGTGCTTATTTGGTGCTTGTTGCTTCTGCTATAATATTTCTTAGACCACTAATACGTCCAGCTGCTGCTCAAGTTACAATCAGCTTAGTTAAACAAAAAACAATACCAGGCAGTTACTTGAGAGAAAGAATTTCTTATAGTTTATGAAACATGATTTTTGTGAATATGATTAATTAATCAAAAGTTGTTTTTCAAATAATGAAACAATTGTCTTTTGCTTTATATACTTCCTCTGATTGGAGTGCCTTTCGCAATTGGTTTCCTGTCGTCTATTGCTAAAAGCAAGCCTTCTAGAATGGTAAAAAATGAAATGTCAGCGTTCTAGAGTTCAGCAGTTTTCGTGAAAAATTTGGTCGCTGCTCAGCAAGCTTGTAAGAGCCTTGATAGTCAGATCTTCAAAAATCAAACCAAAAGTTGAGCTGTATATCTCCTATATTTTAACAGTGGTGAACTCTTTTGAACTCAGCAAAAAAAAATGATACTCAGTAAAAACCACAAGTTCCTCAATAAAAATTTAGAGCTTAACAGGAAAGAATTTGAGTGAGAATTTTCATACCTGAACAGCCCAAGCAAATACCGGAAGAAACAAAAGACGTTGTTTCAACCTGCAGTTCAAAGCACGATCTGCACGCACACGCAAAAGCGCGCAAGCGCGCAAGCGCAAGCAATTACGTCAAAGTCCCCAAATTAGGTCGTCGCATGAAAAAAGAGCATTGAGTATTGTCTGATTCTTTATTGTCTGATTCTTCATTCTCACAACGGATTTGTTCCTAGAATTGTGCAACAGTAAGCTCATCGCGTGCATCAGCGCCAGTTGCTTGCGACGCTTTTTTCGTGTCTTGCGTTTGATTTTTTTTTTTTTGTGGTCACTTTTTTCCCAGCACGCAATGTTCAGAAAACCACGCACACAAATGCAAAAGCAGGTAAAATGCACGAGCAGGAAAACCCAGCATAAAATTGCTGCGTCAGGAAAAGTCATACTCCAAAAAGCTTGAACGACAAAAACCCAGCATTAGATTTTGAACGTCTTGCAAGCATTTGGAAAAACATGATTCAAATCTGCAAAAAAAGTAGTAGCACATATTATAATGAGGAAACTGTCGTTTGTTGGCTAGTTGAACGAACGTAAAAAGGTTTGCTACGTTTGAACAGCTGACGCATGAATTGTGAGGGTAGGGCTAGCGGCACGACGTGGTCGGTTCAGTCGTACAGTATAGCTACCTTTGTTGAGAGATATTTCTACTCACACCACTAACAAAACTTGTTATCGTCCATTGTGCTCGTAATGATTGTTCAAAAACTGGCAAACTCGCCTTTGCTCACATCTTTCATCAAATAATCTTGACCAGCAAGTTTGTCGCGGCCTTAGTTATCAGTGTTCGTGGTGATGATGACCTCCTCCGGTGTGACATCCACAACAACTAGTTTTTTGCTTCCCGGATGAGTTGCTTGCTTTTCTGTAGTAAGACTTGATGATATTCACGGGTAACTCACCAAATACTAGGTAATACTCGCAAAAGTAACACAAGGGCTCGTCCACGTATGCCAAGTAGCTGAAGTTGGGTGCTCTTTCGGTATTATCGTCTTGAATTTTTGCCAAAGAATGTGAGTTGCCCAGTGCTTCTGCTGGTAGAAGAGATCTTAACTTGGCTTCGGTTAGCGCAGCTAGCTCGTCGATAGGATCGCTTTTGTTAATTGTTGTTTTGGTTTCTATGTTTTGATGTGCTGGCTTACTGTGTAAACATCCTGGTCCGCAAGAAGACGGCAAAGAGCGCTCGTGCACGTCATCCTCAAGTTGTTGATCCGTGTTCCTGCTTAGATTATCATTATCAGGTGAGGAAACAGTTTGGGAATTAGTTGATGATTGACCATCGTTGTTCCTACTCTCGCTTTCATTGCTTTCAGTGATCTTGGTCTTGTTCTTGTTTTTCTTCTTCTTCTTTTTGGATTTCTTTTTTTTCGAAGCAGGCTTTGTCTCCTGGAACTCCTCCTGGGTTCCCTCCCATCCTAAAACAGGCATTTGACCACCGGCCGACCCATTCAATATATCCGTAAATTTCTCATATATGGTTTCGTTAAGTTTCTCCATGTCCATATTGCCATCATTATAATCAATAATGAACTCGGCTTCAGCTACACCCCCATTGTCCAATAACTGCGGAAGATTTTGGAATGCCTGTTGTGGTAACTGCTGTTGTGATGACTGTTGCTGTGCAAAATCTTCCATAAACTTTTTTGCGTTGGAAGGACCGCCGGGAATCAAGTGGCACATTGCTTGGAGTATATCTTGCCCCATCTTGGTATTTACGGCGGTTTCGGGTATCTGAAATGCGTTAGAGCTGGCCGCTGCAGATCCATCAGCTCCTGAGAGTTGGCTCACAGTCGAAAAAAGCTGCTGAGTAAACTTTTGCATTACATCTGCGGTCTCAGCCTCCCTTGTATCATTTATCGGTTGCGAGTCCTGCTGTCCCACAATGGTGTTGTTTTGCTGTTCAGATTGCCAGAGTTCATTGTTGTTGAAAGTTCTTAGCATAGCATTGACTCCTTCTTTGATCATTGTGTCAACATTCACAGGTCCATTTTTGGAAACAACCTCAATAGAAGCGTTCTTTGCTTTTCTAGACATCTTGTGATTCAATTCTTGTTTTTCTTTGTGTGTGAATATGTTAAAGTCTTTGAATTAAAATGAAAAATAAAAGTGTCCCCAGATACTCAATTTTCTTTGTTGTTCAAAAAGAGCGCTCCTTTGTCTAAGCTGCTTTCAAAAGTCTGTGTGCTGCAGCGCTCTATATAGCTGCTATATTTAAAGAAAAGTTGATAGGTCTTTCTGATCTTTGTTTGGCACACTTTCATTGAATGCTAAATTTTATGTAGTTTCAGAAAAATATCAACTTAACCGATGAGCGAAGGCGAAGAATAAAAGGAAAAAGAAAAAAAAAAATAAAAAAAAAAAAAACAAGGCAACAAGCGCCAAAAATCTAACAAGAGAAAAGCATCAAATGTCTTGAATCAACGGTATCTTTTCGAAAAACGTTCACTACGTAACATACATAATCTATAAACTCGATGTTGTAGCCAGTTGAGCAGACTAGACAAGCTAAAGCAAGGCTGAGAAAAACGTGAACGTGGTTTTAATCTCTCTTCAATGTTCTTTGCTTTTCAGCATTTTCAACCACTTTTTCATCCACCAGCAATCCCTTTCTTTTTCTGATAGTGTTCATATGTCTTCTAGCAATGTTTTCTCTCTCTGCAAACTCACCCAACTCCTCCAACTCTTCTTCAGTAGTTGGCACCCAGAAAGGATCCAAATCAATTGGCTCAAACCCTGAGAACACCAATTGTGGCTGAGCCGCACCGGAGGTTCTCTTTCTGATGTCTTCACTGAAACCAAAAGCCTCAACCACAGGAACTCTAGCCTCAATTTCAAAAAATGGAGTCCCCTCTTTAAGCTCTTCTGACACAATTCTTCCTCTTCTTTTTTGCACAACAGCATACACCTTCCCCAAAACGTCCACAGATGCTTGGATGTCACAGGAATACATTGCCCACATAACTCTTGGTGACCAATCTAGAAATGATTGATGAATGGCTTGTCTTGTGGAAGTGATAAATCTGCCACTCAAATCAGGGATGTCTAATTGATAATTTTCAATGCCTATGTTTTCAATCTCTTCAGGAGTCATTTCATGCACATCTTTGATTACCACTATCATACCTTGAACCTCCTCTTTGCACAAAGGACCTTCTTGACAAGACAACTGGAACCCATTTACGATAGAATCTGCGAACAAACATGATGCTTTGCTAGCATGATCAAAGTATTTTGCAAGCAACTCTTTTTCGGAGACTAATATATTAGGGCCACATCTTTTACCTCCAAAGCCAACAATTTTGTTCACGCAATCTGGTGTCAACAACTCCACAAGCTTTGCTTTAAATTTTTCGTCGACAAAACCTTTAGCATTCATGAACTTGATCTTGCTTTCGTTACGAATGATGTACTCTAGAACCTCCTCATTTAAAGGAGTCGTACTTATTTCTACCCGATATTTCCCCAAATAAAACTTAACCTCACCTCTTTGGCCGTGAGGATTTTTTGTAGGATTCATGTCATCCGTTTCTAAAAAGGTTTCTCTATAAGGAATCACAGGATCACTGTGGGTAATATCTACACGAGCAAATCTTTCGGTTAAGTCTTTCAAGCATCTTTCCAAGTGCAATTCACCGGCCGTGCACAAAATATGCTCACCGTGATCATTTACAAAAGTTTCAACACACGGATCTGCCTGGTTCAAGAGTCTCAAACCTTTCACCATTCTGCCCATTTTAGTAGGATTAGAAGGTTCAAGAGCCACTCTAACAATAGGCTGAGAATGCAAGCTACTTCCAGCTAAATTTACCCCTTGGAATCCCGTTTCAATCAATGTCCCGTTCTTCAAAATTTTTCCTGCCAATCCTCCTATACCGACGATATTACCTGCCGGAACTTCATCTAATGGAATCAACTCTTTTCCCATGAACAAATATAGTTCCGTAATGGTTGTGGTATGAATAAACTCTTTGGGTCTCAAAGGATTATATTTTGGCTCCAAAACCTGGATTTCTTGTCCGACTTTCAAGGTTCCGCTATAAATTCTCGCAAACCCAATCAATACTTCTTCACCCCCATCGTTATCTTCTTCGTCTTCTTCATCTTCTTCGTAGTTCCCGAAGGGGTCTTCATCCTCGTACTCAAATAATTCTGAAAATGGATCATTTGGATCTAGGGTTGGGATGTATTCTGGGATCTCAAAGTCTTCATTGTTTTCATCCTCGCTTCTTCTTCTTCTTCTTCTTCTTCTTCTTCTTCTTCTTCTTCACCCTCAGTATCCTCATTATTTGCTTCTTCTCCATCACTTTCCGCTTCATATTCGAACCCAAGATCAAACTCGGGAGCAGGGGCTGTGACAATTTTAAATTCATCGTTTTGCGCTGAAACACTTGGAGTAAAGTGGCCTGTCTGAGCAGATAGTTGTTTTTTCTTTGCCAACTTGGCATTGAGCTCAAGTTCATCAATATCAGGTGTAGTCGTTGACTCCTTTGCTCTCTTGTATATGTCTTCTCCTTTTTTCTTAGTTGTATTGTTTTGCTTGTTATCATCTGTGCCAACGCCGGCCAATCTTTCCGTCAGTTCTGCATTTTTACCTGCTTTCAAAGCTTCCTCCCGTGCTTTTCTTGCACGTTCAAACAAATCGTTTTCTGGCGAGTTTGAGCCAAGAGGACTTGTATTTTTCACAGGAAGCTCTTCTCTTGGTATTGACAAAATTTTGGAAACATAAGCTGCAACGGGACCGTTGCTATCACAGTGTTCCATACTTGCCCTTAGTTTTTCATCTAACAACTCGCTGTTTGGAGTGTATTCCAAAATGGCGTCAAGTCTTTTCTTTTGCGATTCTTTTGGAGAGGGCAATTTTTCTATTGCTGTCAGTAAGACTGCTGTACTGACCGGTAACCACTGGTTCATTATGTTTCTCAACAAATTTTTAAAATCTTTTGTTCTCAAATCTCTTGGCAATAGCTGTACATTCAAAACTTTTGTAATCTTTTCAAGTTTTGCCACATCAAGCTCATGATGGTGATCATAATCATCGTTAAATTCACCCAGTACTGTTTCGTACACTCTCCAAATGTTATCAAGAATGAACGAAACAAATAGTGGTTTAAGATTTTTTCCGTTCAAAGCCTTTCTCGTAAGAATTTTCTTGGTTTTGTTCTCATAAAAGTAATCTCCCCATAAAACTTTGCTTAACTTCTCTCTATTAACACCCAATTTGGATTCATAAAATTTAGCAATCTGCCCAACATTAAACCCCCAGCCATCAATGGCCGAAGCAAAAATAACGTTATTGTTTTCTGGATGAAAGTATAAATCGCTGTCGTCTTTTTCCACAAAGTCAGACATATTTCCCTGCTCTAGTTTTTCTCTCCAAGACAGATCTTGTAGAGCTCTGTCACCGGTGTAAAAAGATCCAAGAACAGAGTTTACTTGTTCAATGATTCTGTGCAAATGGTTGTAGGCCTCTAACGGATCCAATTGCAATTCGGTGATCAGTCTGTCTAACTTGTTCAAAACTAAAACAGGCTTCAAGTTACCTGTCCAGCATTGTCTTAACACGGTGACAGTCTGTGAGCAAACACCTTCCACTACATCGACTAAAACAACAGCCCCATCACACAAACGTGAAGCTGCACTAACCTCGCTACTAAAATCAATATGACCTGGAGAATCAATCAAATTGATCAAATGTTCATTCACTACAAAGTTGTCAGATCCCAGTGTGCTTTCTTTGCTTTTGTCTTCTTGCTTGGCTTGTTCTTTTTTTCTCAAAACCCTAAAATATAAGGAGATTGCTGAAGATTCCATAGTAATCCCTCTCAATTGCTCATCTGGTCTAGAGTCTAAATACCGCACTTTCCCAGCCAATTTGGTAGAGATGATCCCGTTAGATGCCAAAAGGGAGTCAGACAATGAAGTCTTACCATGATCAACGTGTGCTAGAATACAAATGTTTCTGATGCAGTCAGGATCGTTTTGTAGCTTGGCGCATGTTTCAGCGCTGATATATCTCCCCATTTGATGTGTTCTTGGAGCTCTCAAATGTTTTGCTTGACGCTTTTGTGTGATAACTTGCATGTGCTACATAAATATGAGGCTATTGCCACATCAAGATCTCTCCAGATGAGATCCAGTTCTCGTGCGTTTGAAGTTTCGTTTTTCATTAGGCAGTTGACAAGCACGTTTGAGGAAGTGAAAAATTCCCTCAGTCGGGTAAGAAAGGTGGAGCGTGACATCAAAACATGGCGAGGGAAAGCAATACTCAAAGTTGTTCTCTCAATGAATGAAAAAGAATATTAATTTTTACAAAAGTCTGCTCCTAATTGTTGAGCATTGCTAGGTGTTTTTGATTATTTCCATTTGACAATGTTGTGTGGTTAATAACACTAAACTCTAGATCTTCTTGGGTGGAAATATCCCAGCTTTTATAAATCATCATGAAGGCAAACAAGTTTCCTAGACTTTGCAAAAGAAGACCGTCAATATAATGGTTTGAAGCTGTGCAAACTAAGGAACTTATTTTGTAAAGAAAAAGTTGCCCAGTTGCAAAAAAAACGGCTCCCAAAATAACGGTTCCACTTATCCAGTAGTTTTTAAGAATAAGCAATGATATGGTTATTTGGGATATAACATAGAGCAATATGAAAACTGTGTTTAAACCATAGTTTATTGCAAGTATTCCAATGACGTTTGTTTGTTTAGTATGTTTACTTAACTTGTGAAAAAACAAGCTGCTCATTGTATTGGTGATTCCCTCAACACTGTCCAAGGCAAATTTTCTAGTAGTGTCGCTTTGAGAAGCTGTTCCAAACTGACGGGTACCGCTATTCTTGCTAACATCGAACCAGTCCTTAAAAGATGCAAATGCAACCAAAAAATTTGCAACAAATGCCATAACTCCAACAAGTGTAAATATTGTGTAGGACTTTTTTGTTCCATCTTCCCATATTTTGAAGCCTAGTAATCCACTCACAAATAGTAACGCGCAAACACACCCTGCCATTGCCATTTGAAAAGACACAAAATGTGCAAAAACAATAGAGTGGTGTGGCACAACTCCACACTCAACAATTATCTGAAGAAACACCAATATCAAAACTAAGTGAAAAAAAATTGAGTATTCCAATCTACCTATAGCTGTATACTTTTTGTTTATACCATTTAAGATGATCATAATGGTAGCAATTGTGATAAAATAAATAAAAGCCGTAGGAATCTGAAAAATGGTTGTGTTTGCCAAACTTACAGACCTTGAGTAGCATGTGGAAATACTGCCAAAATTTTCAAACATTCCGGGGACCCAGAAATCAAAGTGCGCGATGTACCATTGGCAGCTTTGACAAGAAAACACATAGGGACTGGTGTATTTTGGCATATCTGATTGACAAACTTGTTTTGGCTCATTAGTTTGATTTTAAGGTTTTTTTATTGGTCTTTTTCTCTTTTAGTATGGTGAAAATGATATTCTTGCATTAACACTGAAGTTAAGTTATACTGGAAGAGCTAAGATCTGCTCATGAAGATAAAATTTTAGATTAAATCAAGTTCACAAAGATGATCAACCTAACTTTGCTTGCTTTATTAAAAGCAACTAGCAAAACCTCTTTTTTTAAAATGTTGAAATTGTTTTTTTTTGCTTGATCAAAAAGGATCGCAGTTTTTGTTTTTTTTTGTTTAATCAATTTAGCTCTCGCATTAAGGCAATTCCAGACACATTTTGTTTGAACCTAAAATCAATTCTTTTAAAGAAATCACGTGCAATGTGGTTGACAAACTAAAATTTTACACATTTTCAAACACTATATGTGACATTAAATCTTCCATTTTTTATGCACCCACACATTTAGCAAAACCCAAGAAAAAAAAATGTGTAAAATAGAATTTAAAGCAAAACTCAAAATACAAATTGAGTTGTTTTTTTTTTTTTTTACGTCGAGCCTAGAAGCTAAACACCGGAGAGGCTAGGTTTTTTTGCCAGTGTTTGGGTCCCGTGACATATAAAACTTTTTTTTGCCGTTTTCTAACGCAGATAAAACAATAATCACCTGACTGGCTTTAAAATTTAGGCCTACATTCAAGCCTATAGCTTTTTGCATTTCATGAGCCTAAATAGATTATTCTGCCCAGAGCTCGACAGATATATAGCCTGCTTTAGTGTGCTCACGTGCTGCAGTTCTCTATGCAGTATTAACTGGTCAGGAGGGCACATGACTATTAAAGATGTCACTTAAAATGTAAGAAAGACTTTTAAGAAGCGCGATCTTTAAAGTATGTTTCCAACCACACCCAATAGTAGCTCAAGATGCCTTCAAGGCCTTACAATGACACCAATGTTATTTATCCTGTTAAAACCAGAGCCCGCCGTGGAACCGTAGTGCAACTCATGACATTCCACTCCACGTGCCTTTTTCGTACTTCATAACATTTTTTTAAGCAAGCATGTCGTGATACACGACAAGATGATATGGTTAGGTAATTTGGTTACCCGAAGCGAGTCTTATTTGTTTTGCTTTTCTTTTCTTTTCTTTTTTTGCCTCATCAAACCTGAATAAAAATTTTTGTTCAAGTTGAATTTCTATATTTCGCTTTTTGCAGTTGTGTTTGCTACTTTCAGAAAGACTCTCTTCATTATTACGTGAAGAATTTTCAAAGATTATAGCGTAAATATCATGCCTACATTCTGTCATGACGTGCAGTTGAGTAGAGGTAGTTGCTAAGACGCATTCTATCTAATTCTTAATGATTTTGTCTTAATGGCACCTGCCATTTCATGTTAGTGGTCTTCCAATGGGCTAAATATCTTGCCAATCTTGTTTATCTACTTATTCCTTGCCTTTTATCTTTCAAAAAAGTGTAAGAGAAGAGAGAAGCATCACCACAGATTATCAACAAGAAGACACAATGGGTATGTGAAACCACAGTCAACTATTTTGCACAGAGAACCATGTTTTCAATGAAATATGCAAAACTAGTCTTTTAAGTATAGGAGACAAGTCGTTTGAAAAATGAAACGAGACAGAAAAGGGCCAGCAATTTGTAAGAAAATTACATGAAACGAAGAAGCAATAGATCAAAATAATGAAACAAGCAAAATTGTTTTTTTTACCAGGCAAGCAACGCATTATCAAAATGTGTAATATTCCTGTGATACCAATTATATAGCATTTTGGTCATCGTAAATATATGAAAGGCTTGGCTACCTCTTTTTGATATCATAAACAGGACATAGTGATGAACGAAATGGCTAATATCAAATGACACCATTGGATAAGTAAAGTGAGAGAACAGCAATACCTATGGCAACCGTGAAATGGTGCTACACATATAGTAGCGGCGTGAAAGGCACGCCTTTAAGTCTTTGACTCGATCACGTATATGTCAACACACACCTTAATTAAAAGAACATGACAAAAAGAAATTGACTGAAGAGCATTACCGAAACCTCAGTAATGCTGAAAAGATTTGCGACCTTACGCGTCAAAGCCATGAGTAAGATGCTTAATTCTATTTTATGATTACTTCAAAAGTTTCCCACCAAGCCAAAAAGAAAGCAAGACCATCACAACCAATGTGAAAACGTTTATATGTTCTTTGCGATACTGCCCTTATTCAAACACATTTCTCATTTTCAAAAAATGACTCTCTTCCTCAACGTTACTTTGAACCTTAATACTAACAAATGTGTTTTTTTTTTCTTTTTATTCATCAGTGATATACACAGACCATCGTGCTCTTACATGCTTTGGTCAAAGCAGAACAACTCTGCTTTTGCCAAGATATCAATTAGACTTGAAAATAAAGAAACCTTCCTCCTCATTTCTAAAACAGTTAACGTTCCAAAAACCAGAAAGACTTACTGCAAGGGTAAAAACTGTAGAAAACATACTCAACACAAAGTTACCCAATACAAAGCTGGTAAAGCTTCTTTGTTTGCCCAAGGTAAAAGAAGATATGACAGAAAACAAAGTGGTTTCGGTGGTCAAACCAAACCGGTTTTCCACAAAAAGGCTAAAACTACCAAAAAAGTTGTTTTGAGATTGGAATGTGTTGCTTGCAAAACCAAAGCTCAATTGACTTTGAAAAGATGTAAACATTTCGAATTGGGTGGTGAAAAAAAACAAAAAGGTCAAGCTCTACAATTTTAAGCTTATTCCATTGTGGTTTCACAGATTCTTTATATCTTTTACTCAACCTGTGTATTTATCAGTCAACAATAGATAAATATGTATATGCAATCGGTTTAAAAACACCTCTTTAAAATTAATAAAGTTAATTGAAAAAAAAACTACTGAGATTAAAAAATTTGTACGTGTATGTGGTGTTTATGGGGTCTGTAATGATTCCACAAATTTAGATCTGTGCTTTTTTGAGCAAACACCCGACCACAGCAACGTTAGAGCACGTGATATACAGCTTGTTACAATTTTGATGTATATATACGTTTTGTGTTTTTTTGAATTGCATTGAGGTTTCGCTCTTTTTCATAACAATCAATTTACAAATCCAGTTAACTTGATCATTAAGCTATCGTCTATATCGTTTATTATACTTGAGTTATGTCATGATCTGGGCTTCACAGGTGCGAGTTTGATGCTTAATCACGTAGCGTTGCGAAGGAAAGCACTCTCTACAGAAGAAGCATTAACCTAAACCATAAACCATAGTCGAAAGTGCTTCGTTAGCAAAACCTGATAATAACAAGAAAACTCACTATGTATAGCAATCCAGGTCAAAACAACATGGACTACAGCAACGGTAGCAACTACATGAGTTACACCAATGGATCTGGGCAACAGAACTCTGCAAATCAGGTCTACAATACTTCTCTGCATAGCAATTCTCAGACTTACTTGAACAGATCGGACCCAGTGCAACAGCAAAGCCCATACACCTCTTCTTCTGCTGCACAGTTGTCTTCGAGCCAGTTGTACCTGAATCAACAACAGCAACAGCAACAGCATAACATTGCTGAAAGCGGAATGAATAATTACGCTGGCAATGTGCATCAGAGTTATGGTCAGCAACAACAACCTCAACAACCTTCACATGCAGCTCCCCAGTTTGATGAGTCTAATGTGACGTCACAACAACAAAAGTTTCATGCTCAACAACAGCAACAGCAACAGCAGACCGCTGAAATCTATCAGAATGGGAGTCACGCAAGCAAGACAAACGGTACCAAGGGCACAAACACGGGTTCCAACTACATGTATTTTGAAAGAAGACCTGATCTTTTGAGTAAATCTACTCAGGAAAAAGCCGCTGCTGTGAAGCTTAAAATTGAGAATTTTTATCAAACGGCTGTGAGTTTTGCTATTGAAAGAAACCAGAGACGTATTGAGTTTGAAAACAATCTGCAAAATCATTATCAAGACTGGAGTGACGAGAGAAAATATAGAGAATTGACAAATTTGGGTAAAAAAGAGTCGCATTTCTTAAGATTGAGAAGAACAAGATTATCCTTAGACGATTTCAAAACAGTCAAAGTCATTGGGAAGGGGGCATTTGGTGAAGTTAGATTAGTGCAGAAAAAGGACACGGGGAAGATCTATGCTATGAAGACGTTGCTGAAATCTGAAATGTACAAGAAGGACCAATTAGCACATGTGAAAGCCGAAAGAGATGTTTTGGCAGGAGCAGATTCTCCATGGGTTGTTTCTTTGTACTATTCTTTCCAAGACACACAGTACTTGTATTTGATTATGGAATTTTTGCCTGGTGGTGACTTGATGACGATGTTGATCAGATGGCAAATTTTCACTGAGGACGTTACAAGATTTTACATGGCCGAGTGTATTTTGGCTATTGAAGCTATTCACAAGTTGGGTTTCATTCATAGGGACATCAAACCGGATAACATTTTGATTGACATTCGTGGACACATCAAATTGAGTGATTTTGGGTTATCCACTGGGTTCCACAAGACCCATGACAGCACTTACTACAAGAAACTACTGCAAGAAGACGAGAATTCTGGGAAACTGGAAAAACCACCAAATCCGCATTCTGCTGGATCCGGTGCCGACGGCAAGCACAGAAACTCTATGATGGTTGATGCCATTCACTTGACAATGACCAACAGACAGCAGATGCAAACGTGGAGAAAATCCCGGAGACTTATGGCCTATTCTACAGTGGGGACTCCTGACTATATTGCACCTGAGATTTTCCTTTATCAAGGGTATGGCCAAGAATGTGATTGGTGGTCTTTGGGTGCAATTATGTACGAATGTTTGATTGGGTGGCCGCCATTTTGCAGCGAGACTCCTCAAGAAACTTACAGAAAGATTATGAATTTTGAGAAAACTTTGCAATTCCCAGATGATATCCATATCAGTTATGAAGCTGAGGATTTTATCAAAAAATTGTTGACCCATGCGGACCAGAGATTGGGGAGACACGGCGGTGCGGAAGATTTGAAAAAACATCCGTTTTTCAGAGGTGTTGATTGGAACACTATCAGACAAGTGGAGGCTCCGTACATCCCGAAATTGTCCAGCATCACTGACACCAGATTTTTCCCTACAGACGAGTTGGAAAACGTGCCTGATTCTCCAGCAATGGCTTTAGCCAAAGAACAGCAGCAACAGCAAATGATGACCGATGGGGGCAAAAACAAGCAGCCACAGCAGGATTTGCCGTTCATCGGGTACACTTACTCGAGATTTGATTACTTGACCACCAAAAACGTTTTATAGATTCTTGATTTTGTTTAGAGATTTATTTTTTTTTTAACAACTTAAAAGTTTACCATAGAGTTTTTTTTTTTGCTCTTTTGTTTTGTTTTTTTTTTGGTAAGTAGAGTTCAAGACTTGCAATTAAATAATGTAGAAAAGCTGATTCCCAATATCTCATGAAATTTTTAACAACATCAATACCAGGCGCCCAGCATAAATTCAAAAAGTTTATTCTCCGCAACAATCATCTGCAAAAGGGATAATATATGAGAGGGAAACAATTAGAAGTAAGTGGTCTCAGTGAGCAAGCTCTAAACCACCCGTCTCCCTCCTCTCGCCTCTTGCAGCATCTTAGAAGCGTCAGTCAAATATAAATTTGTGATGTTGGTTTTTTCAATCTTTTTTTCTTTTAACATTACAAGAGGTGCAGGAGCAGACATGTTATTTCATTATGAACTTTGAGGTTTTATACACGGCAGAACTTTTTTTTTAGGTGTTTTTGCAAATACGATTTGAGACAAACTCTTTTAGGAGGGCATTTTTTTTTTTAAACGTGGACACGGTCGGGTAAAGAAAAATAACGCGCATGAGAAGGGATCAAGATGATCATTGAGAGTCTCTGGACCATTTGGGCAAACATCAAGGTTAATTTTTTTTTCAAAACCTCCTTAACTTATAGGTGCAAAAATATTTTAGATACTTGAATAACCACAGAACCCTGCTCCCAATTTTTTGCTGCCGAAAGACCTTGCATTTTAGCCGCGAAGCATACACAGGCGACTTTTTTTTGAAAACTGATTCAAAGTCAACATTTAAACAATTGCTATTAATTGGTGCTTGCAGAATAGCCTTATACTGCTCAACATGCAGCATTTATCCATTTGCCTAAATTTCACAATTAGACTATTAATTCTTACTAGGTTGTGGTAAGATAGGGGAACTCGGTGATATTCATTTTTGGTCTATGGTTTTTGGAGAGCCGTTAAAAAGTAATATATATAATATATACCCAATAGCAAAATCCATCTTTGATACCATTTTGAAGAGCCTAAAGATTACTCAGTTAGAATGTATAATTTTCAAGTACAGTTTACGTAGCATATGCAATCTGACTACCGCACGTTTGTGTAGTAGTCTTCAATGTTAAAACATTTTTCACAATCTCGCTGTAGCTCGCTTGTGTACTAGTCCGCGGTGGTGTCTCTTTAAATTCTGTAACCCAACATAACAACCCCATGCAATCAAAGTGACCGCATACATCACTATTGACTTCCATGGTTCACTAATATCTAAGAAAGGATATGGATATTTTGCACCTAATTCTGGTTTTACCAATATTTGTAAATACCACTTATAAACTGTCCCCAATAAAATACAAACCAAAAACACTTTTCTCTTGGACAAACTAAAACTTGATCTTCTCAAAAAGAGATATTGAAACAACAACCCAACAGAGGGAAACAAATGCAAACACATGTCCACATGCAATGGTAAAACCGTGCCCCGTTTTTTCAACGGGTTTGCACTCTGTTGATAGATCAAATGCACAAAGAAGATCTTCAATGGCCAGTACACCAACGCCACAACGGTCTCGAGGATCAGACTTACAGGAAACACATACTCTTCAACCACGCGAGAGTGGCCCCGAGTCAGCAGGGTCAATAGGTTGTACACTAGGGAGATGGCCAGTGAGATGTTTGTCAAGAACTGCTTGTGGCCTGCACTGTTCAACGTGGGAGGCAAATGGACCATTGTGCATTTGTACAGCCCGTATGTGCCTGTCACAAGCAACAGCGCGTTGATAATGGTCGCGCGGGTTGCCGATCTGGTATTGGTCGACACATTTTTCCTGTTAGACATGATAGTATGGTTTTTGGTTTTGGTTTTCCTGTTAAATTGTTGAGTGTGCAGATCTTTTTTTTGGATGTATTGTTGAGTGTGAATATTTTATATTCCATCCTGGATCTTAAAACACAATGGAACCCTTATCTTAGAACAGTCTCTGTTTTTTTTTTTTCCTAACTACAAAGTTATTTCCATGGACATTATACCAGGGAGAAAGAGATTGAATTACCCAATGATACCAGCACACAATTAACAACTTAAAATAATATCAGCTGCATCTAGCACTGGTGGTTTAGTGGTAAAATCTAAGTTTCCCATACTTAGGCCCCGGGTTCGATTCCCGGCCAGTGCATTTTTTTTTATTTGTTTTTTCAAAGTTGTATTGATACTATACGAAACAATACAGTGCATACACTTTCTTAAGGGGCAGAGGTACTAATTCTTATTTACTTATTCCGACAACCACAACCAATACTGAGAGATACCCAACTATTTCTCTTCTTTCCCCTTATTTTTGTTTTTTTTTTTTTTTACAACTTCCTTTCCCTTAATTTTATTTTTTATTTTTTATTTTTTTTTTTTTCCCCATTCACTGTATTGCCGAGGGATTTTTTTTTATAGTAAAGTTCTGTTACTACTGCTTCTACTGCTTCTACTGCTTCTACTGCTTCTACTATTTCTACTGCTTCTACTGCTTCTACTATTTCTACTGCTTCTACTGCTTCTACCTCGTGCTATTAGATAGTTCAATTACAGTTACAGTCTAATAGTTTTATATGCATTTTATGTATGATTTAGACTGTAATAAGGTGCATTCTTTTATGAGATGAATCTTGAGATGATCTTATTGGTTGTAGTTTCTGTAGATGTTTCTGTAGATGTTTCCGTAGATGTTTCTCTAGTAGTTTCTGTAGATGTTTCTGTATTCCCTTACACAAATCATATATTCTAGATTCTTTTCATTTTCCTTTTCCTTTTCCTTTCCCTTTCTCATCGTATGATCAGATTGAAGATGATAAATCATAAATGATGATCGATTGGTTGTACGCTAAAAAACTGTATAGTAAATGTAAAGAATTTAAACAGTTCAAATGATTGATTGATTGATGTGTGATGTGTGCATGTGTGCATGTGTATGTGTGAAAACTGTGTAAATTTGAATAATTTAATTTGGTTTTGGTTTTGGTTTTGGTTTTGATTTTGGTTTTGATTTTGATTTCTATGAAATTTAGACAACTGTTGAAATCAAAACAGTCAAATGTAAAGGAAATATAAATGAAAAATAAATATGAAATATGTATGAAAAATAAGGGAAAAGAAGAGGACAAGGGTAGAAGGAGAAAGGGGGGGGGACGAGGAAAGAGAAAATGGAGATGTTCTTATTCTATTAAAAGATTATCAATCAACTCATCAAAAAGTGTCAAATAATTAACTCAATTAGTAAAAGTAATAGACTAATTAATAGCTACTTGCAATAATTGATGATCGAGAAAAAATAAACGATGTAAATTATTAGACCCCTGAGTATTCCTGAGTATTCCTGAGTAATTTTTGATATTTATGGAAAGTATATAAACCGGGGTAAATTACTTGATAGGCCTATGCATCATCACTAGTCCTGTTTCGTTCACTCCATTTAATTTAATTTTATTTTATTTTATTTTATTTTATTTTATTTTTTTCGGTTTTCCTAAACCCATTAAAAAGAAGAGAATAACACAACCAAAAAAAAAAAAAATCCATCCAAAGATGAACCCAACAAGTCTATTCTTATACTTATTTGCTATTTGCATCACTTCGGCATCTGCTTTGCCGACTTTCCTAAGTGAAAAATTCTACAAAAGAAGTATTGTGCCGCTGTTCAAGAAAAAAGACTTTGTGCCACAATTCACCAACACAACGACAAATGTCACTGAAATCTTGTATGCTGGTGGTTCGAGAACCAACGTCACTTCCAACTCCTCTTTTGTTGTGAACCCATACTCTTTGAACGCCACAAACATCACATTGTACCAGTTGAACAATGTTTCCACTTGGGCCAACTCCACCGAAGTTGCTTCTAATGTCACCAGTTTGGTTATCAGTGCCTCAAACACCTCTTTGGAAACCACTGGGTTTTATTTCGGTTTGGCTTATCCAAACGAAACTGTTGTTATTACTTCCAACACCACATTGGGTCTAGCTGTTTCCAAATCCAAAGAGACCTGGGGCAGAGGCACCGTTGTGGTGGATAATGCCGGATACATCTACTCTTCCATCTCTTATCCATCCTGTCCTATCGGGTATGTCTCTGCAGAAACGTTGAAAGTGGTTTTCTTTTACGAAGCTAGCTTGGTGTCCATCTTGACTCCATCTTCACCAATATACACTGCCAAAAACCACACTGCATTCAACACCTCAACTGTCACTGCTAACATCTCGTCCACAGTGCCAATCTATTATTTCAACGGGTCTGAATCGAGCAACTCTTCCTCTGCTAGTATTCCAGGATTGAATAACTTGGTTTACTCTGTGGTTGTGGTTGGAGTGGACAACACCACTGTTGCTAATGAGTTCAAGTGGTCTTCAAACAGTTCGATGAATCCAGTTGTTGTTTTTGCTCCTAACAACGGAGCAGGTTTCATTAGTACAGAAGAATTGAAAGTTAAAGGAGCCTTAGGTGCTGGTTATTTGAGTCCAGAAAAAGCTAGTGTTTTGCTTTCTTTTGCTTTGGCTGCAGGGTTGAGTGGTTGGGATGATTTGTGGAGTGTTTTGCCATGAGCAAAGGCTATTAACTACAATACGAGCGATAGCAAAAGATTTGCAAAGCGAGTAATGTAATCATTGCAACGTTGTAATCACTGCCATTTTTTTTTCCCTTTCTATTCATCCATTATTATCTCTTTTCCTGGCTATAGCCAACCACGTTTTTTTTTTTTGCCATTTTACGTTATTACTGTTACTTTGTTTATGCGACGTAATACCCAATGTTGTCGCAATTTGTTATATTTAATCTTTTGTAGTATAAAAGTTACACTCCTTTGTTATAAGCAATAGTGATTGTGTTTGTATTGCACATGTGTCGTATCGCACATTTGTCTTTTTTGCAAATGCCTTTTTCTTGTAAAGTTCTTGACGAGCATATAATGGAACCTCCTTACACATATTCATCTGTTGCAAACTCATTGGCTTATTTAATGAAACATCACTCGAAAAAAACGCGCGCGCGCGAAAATAACGCAGCTCAGCCATAAATGTTTGAATAAAGAAATAGCATAATTATCGAATAAACTATTGACATAAACTTTAAAAAAAAATGCCTTTTCCAGTGTCAAGCAAGCAGGCAAAACGGTAATCAGCAAATTTGTTTCCTGAAAGATGGGGAGCTCATCGGTGTTCAGATTAACTTTTAATAGACTACTTATGCAATTTTGCAATTCAAGTGCGCGCTTGTGTACATTTTATTGTATTTTTTCAAAGAATTCTTCACATAGAAAAAGTTGGCAAATAGGACCTTTTTAAACGCGAATCCATCCTGTGACAACCTAGCAACGTAATTCTCTTAATATTAAAAGACAGTTTGCATTGCGAGTATTGATTGAGTATTTAGAAAAATAAGTTCACAAAGAGCCAAACAGCGGATACCGGTGACGTGCTGCACATATCCTAATTTGTTTCACAATAAAAACACAGGCAGGTAATCCTAATCATGTTTTTTTTGTAATAAAAAATCAACCAGGTTTTCGACTCCTGCAACACGATTCCACAATACTGCATTACCAAGAACCCCGACTATTATATCAACCTTTAAATGCGCATTGCTTATAGACGACCAACCTCACCAATTAATTAAATCACGAGTTTAAAGACAAAATCTATATCTATATTTCCAAGTTTGCCTGTGTTTTCCCGTGGTTTGTTTTAATCACAGTTTAAAACGTTAAACTCTGCATGAAGTTACGTCAGTCACGAAATCTTTTTAATTGATACTCGGTCACAAGGTACAAAATACCCGCTTAACCCGCGTGACAATACAAGTTCGTATTAATATTAGCTAGAATATATCTATATCAGAATCTACTCAGCTCAAATAAAAAAGACGTACAGCGTAAGCTCGTACAATCGAAACTAATATTATAAAGTATAAAAGATCTATATATTAATAATTTCAAAAAATTTAAGCAGCTTCAGCAACTGGAGCTTCTTTTGGAGCTTCTTGTCTGTAAGATTTAACAGATGGTTGTTCGATGATAGCTTCTTCTTTTGGTTCTTGAATTTTGACAGCGTCTGGCAAAGATTTTGGACCAACTCTAGATCTTGCTGGGTCTCTCATGATTTTAACTTTAACACCCAAAACACCTTGTCTCAACAAAACGTGTCTGGTGGCAGTGTCAATGAAATCGTTGACTGGTTGACCAGAGTGGATCAAGAAACCGTCTTGGAATTTCATGGCTTTAGCTCTAGCAGCTCTCAATTTACCAGAAATAACAACTTCACAACCTTTGGCACCGGATTCCATAACGAATTTAACGACACCGTAAGCAGCTCTTCTGATAGCCAAACCGTTCAACAATTTGAATTTCAAAGATTCAGCTTGAGCAACAGCAGACAAACCTCTGTCTTGAACTCTTTCAGCGAACAAAACGATGGCACCTTTTGGATATTGGAATCTTTTTTCAACCAACAAGGTCAATTCATTGATTCTTCTACCGTTTTCACCCAAAACTTCTTGGACTCTGGTGGCTCTGATGATGATTTCGGTTTTGGTTGGAGTAACTCTGACTTCACAACCAGAGTAACCTTCTTCAGCCAATTCTCTGGTGAAGAATTCGTTCAATTCAGCGTAGAAAACACCGTCAGCAACTAGCTTTCTTTTTTTGGAGATACTTGGTCTTTGGGACATCTTTGTTATATTCGTTGGTGGTTGGATTTATTTATTTTTTTTGTTTGCGGGGCATTCAATAAAACATCACTATTAGTACACTAAACTCATTTGAGTTCATCAAAGAGGGACTTGATTTAACAACTGTATATGCTCGTCTGCAAGTCTCGAAACTGGAAAAATTTCAAAATAACCTCTCGATGAGGTGGAAATGATGAAAAAATATCGAATGACGAAGACAATTTTATTTTCGTAATTGTTTAGATATGCCTGTTTTTGCTATTTTAGGTAGTATTTAACATTTGATCTAATAATTAATTGAAAAACGATTCTTCAACAATCGCTAATTTTCATGAAAACAAAAAACACAAAGTTTTTGTCAAACAAAAAAAAAACCAAATGTTAAATATGTTTGGGTGTAAAAATTGGCATTCAGAAAATGTCTCAATCTTTTTTTGAACATTTGTTTTTGTTTTTGTTTTTTTTTCACACTAAAAATGTCTCGTGACCATGAATGAGACTGGAATTTTTGAAAAACAAAACATACGGAGAAACAACAATCGAGAGAGAGAGAAAAAAAAAAAAAAAAAAAAAAAAAAAAAAAGAAGGAACTGGTGTAAATCAAAACTAGGCGTAATTACTTGCATTAAACACAGACCTGTAGCATAATTCTTCCTTGTTTAGCAATTGCTTAGTACACTCACTGTAACAGAGTACCAAGACACGTCATAGCTTTTAAGTTTGCTTTCCATTCACAAAGAAAAACTATCAACGCAGACCAAGCAAAAATGAAATTGCTCAACTTTTTACAGTTATTGTGTTGTTATTACCTTGCAACACTAGGTCAGTGTTTATCCAATGAAAGATTGCTAAAGGAAGCCAAAAAGGGAAGAAGCAATGTTATCAAACTAACAGACAAAAATTATAGAAGAGTCATACAAGGGGCAAGAGATTCTTACCTTGTTGTGTTCTTAACAGCCACACAGGACTCCATTGGTTGCACCCTGTGTCAGGCTATGGAACCAGAATACGATATATTGGCTGAATCGTGGTTTAAAACACATCCAAAAGGTGAAAACTCTCTGAAAAATGACGGTGACAAAAAAGGGTTATTTTTCGCCAAGGCAGACTTTTCAGCAGGTGACAACCACGAAGTTTTCCAGCATTTTCAAGCTCAACAAGTGCCAATGATGGTTGTTTTTACCCCTACACAGGACACTACTTTGCAATCTATTAACACTTTCCAACAAATAAACATTCCAGCACAAGCACAGCCTGGTGACCCAAGAATCCAAATGTTGATCAACTCTTTCCAACACTATTTCGAATTGGACAACTATGTGATTTACAAACCAGTCAATTACGGATCCAAAATTATTACTGGGTTAAGCTTTCTAGCTTTCATTTTTTTGGTCAGAAAATTCAACAAGTTTGTTTTGCAAATTGTTTTTTCCAAAACATTATGGGGTTTGACTTCGTGTTTGTTCATCACAGTCATGTGCAATGGGTACATGTTTAACAAAATCAGAAAAACTCCATACGCGGGAAACGGTGGATCTAATGGACAAGTTCAGTATTTCCAACCAGGAATGCAAACCCAGTATGCCATTGAAACCCAAATTGTTACTTTTCTGTATGGTACCTTGGGTGTTTTGACACTTTTCTTGATCAAATTCGTTCCAAAAATCTCAAGTTATTATGAAACAAAAAAACAATTTTACAATTCTGCTCTATCTTACATGTTGACAGCAGGTGTTTTGCTATTTTTGGTTTTCTTTTTTTCCAGCGGTTTGATGTTTGTGTTTAGAATGAAATACCCTCAATATCCTTTCAAGCTTTTGAAATAAGGTTCAAAAATTTGATTGACGTGTGAAGATATCCATAATTTATTATGTAAAGTCATGAATAGAATTAAAGTTATTTTGATTGAAATATACAAATAAGCGATTTGAAATTTACTTTGTTTATCAATTAAGGTTGATCTTGGAACACTAGCAATATTATTAAGAGTCACGTGTGCTAAATATAAATTGTTTATTTTTTTAGGTAAAGGCTATTATTTCAGTGTAATTAATGTTTTCTTTTTAAAGTCCCAATCTTTTACTCATAATGTAAACAAAAATACTACAGCAAATTGCATTAATTGTTGGTGAGAACTATAAATCACAACTCTGTAATTTTCTTCAAAAAAGGTCAAGTAGGTTATTCTGTAAAAAGTTTTGGTTCAGTTATTTAATTTTACACAAATTTAAATGTACAAAAAATTAGACGTACAAGAGTCAGTTTTCATCATCATCATCATCATCTGCAAGCGGATCATTTTTTTTCTTGTGCTTATGACCACCAAAGATACCATGTTTGATTTTCCCAACTGCACCTGTTCCAAGACCCAATCCAGTTCCAACAGTGGAAATACCCTTGGATAAACCTTTGGATGCAATATCTCCCACTTTGATCTCCTCCTTCTTTACGCTCAAAGTGTATTTTGCTTCAAATTCAAAACTCAAATTCAAAGTACCAGCTGAAGTTGTTCCATCCTCACCAAACAAAGGAATAGAAAACTCGTTGCTTGCCGCATCGTTTGGATCAATTTTAGCCAACGGGAACATAGCAATACCTAGCAAATCAGCAGCACTACTGGCATCCCAATCGTAAACTTTGACCTTCAAATAGTCGTTAACTCTGTTATTAATTTGAACTCTGGTCACCTCGTTCCATTCAGGATTCAAGTTTTTCTTGATAGTTTTGGTTTTAAAGAAAGAGCTTTCATCATTAATGTAAAACTTACAGTATGGATCTGACTTACCATTTAAATCAGCAGATGGTAAATTCTTTGCGTTTTTCACAGTGATTTTCAAGTCACCATAGTTGGTAATCAAATCAGATTGTGGTAATTTAGATGCAATGATAGGGAACCATTGAACTTGAATCATCAATTTAGAAGTCGCGCTACCAGTCAAACTGACAATACCAGGCTTGTAATAACAGTTTTTCAGCAATTCAATGGTTGGAACAACAAGCTCACTAACGCAGTTTTCAGCTTTGTTTGCATCTTTCTTTTTGGTGACTCTGAAAGTAGTTACAGACCATTCCAATTCCTTAACAAAAGCGTCCAACGTGAATCCACCTTTGACAGATCTTGTAGATTGTTTGGCAGAGGTGTATCTAGAATAACCAGATGCATCAAAAAAAGTTTGGATATAACACCCAGGAGTAGCAAGCTCACCACTCAAAACAGAAATAGCAAAAACACCAGTGTTGTAACTCAATAGTTCGTCCAAGTCAAGTTTTAGTTTGTAACTGTATAAATCTTCCAATTCTTTCAATTCAACTTTTTCTTGCTTGATCTCGTCTAATTGTGGTTTCTTCAACTTTTTCATATCCAGAGCATCGCATTTTTCTTGAAATCTAGCTTTTCTTTTATTCAAAACTTCAACTTCTTGAATTTCTTCCAAAGTCAAAATAGGCAATGCTGGATAGAAGGACTCATAGTAGGTAAATTCACCTGCAAATCTTTTCTTACCATAAGCAGGACGCGTGGTCATTGCTCTTTTTCTAGCTTTTGAGGTGCCTAACAAAGATTGAGATGTTTTTGCTGGTTTCAACAATTTTTCTGTTCTTGGCTCTTCATCAATTTTTTCCACATATTTGTCCTCTTTATCCTTTGTAATCAAATCGTCAAATTTCAACATGAATGATCCCAAAAGTCTGTCATCATTAGCTGTTTCAACGTCATAACATTCGACACTGACTTTTTGATTAGGAGAAGTGACCGCACAGTACAAGCTTTCGTTCCAAATAGGTTTTGTACCTTCTTTTGAATGCGTTCTTTCTCTTTGAACTCCGTTAACCAGAATCTTGGCATATGGATCAATAGTCCCAATTTTTTCCAAGTTTGGTAAACCAGTGGCTTTATTCAGGAATGTTCTAATAACACCAATTGGTGGAGAGTAAGCAATGGAGTTTGCTCCCACACCCATATCAACAGCTTTCCATTGACTTGAAATTTGTAATTTGATATCAGAAAATGGCAGAGTTTCCTTTAGCGTTTTTGAAGCAAAGTTTAGAGGAATCCAAGTTTTGTCAATCTCTGTTCTGTCAACCAAATCACTCAAAGTTTGAATGCAGTAAGCAATAGGTTCATCATCTGGTTTGGCCACAGACTTAACAACAAACTTGAATCTTGTTTTTCTTTTGTCATCAACAATGAATTTGTACTCACTATTAAATTCAGGTTTCAACTCTTTCTTGAACTCAGCAGTTTTGTGGAACGATTTACCCATCTTGTAAACTTCCACGTAATAATGCATTGTTTTCTTTACTTCATCATCGTCTTGATCATCTTTAACAACAAATTCACCCTTCTCAATAAAAAACGAGGCAAGCCCGGTGTTAAAATCTTGAGCATTTGCGTTTCCAGCAGGGTTTTCAATACTACCATCTGGCAAAACTTTACTTTCCATAATTGGACGGAAAACCAAATCAAAGTTCAAAACACCCACAGGTTTAGCGTTTCTGATGAAATTGGTTTTCAAGTTTTTCATGACGTTTTTGTTTTCACGGATCTTGTTGATACTTTGGTAAACTCTTCCAATTTGTTTGTCATCAACATTTCCTTCTCTTTTGTCCATAACATCGATAACTAGAGGATCAGTGAAATTGTCTAGTCTAATAAAAATGGTTTCGTCCCAAACTGGATTCAAAGAGTCCTTAACGGTTCTTGTAGATCCCAAAATGGTGGAAGAAGCGGAACCCAAGTAAATATTCAAATATGGGTCAATCGATGCAGCGTTGGTGCTCACTGAACTTCTCTTCAAATCCTTACAGTTTTTCAATGTTACTTCCAAAATCCCTACACCTAAAGTGTTACCGGAAAGCAATTGAGCAATGTTCAATTGTAGCGAAAATGGAGGCAACAACATTGGACCAACGTATTTTTGGATCATAGAGTTGACAAACGGCAACAGCCCTGGAATAGTCCATGGCAAGTCCCATTGCAAAATGGAATCCCCAAAGAGTTTTGCAATCAAATCAATTTCTGGGATTTCCAAAATTTGAACATTGACAGTTTCCATGTGAGGGAAAGCGGTCATCATTTTGAATCTCAATCTACACATGACTTTGAATGCAATATCAGAAACTGAAACTGGGATATTAGCTGTTTCGTTCTTGGCAGAAAGCAAGTTTAATTTCACAATGGCTTTTTGATTGATGTAATTTCTCAACTTCTTTGCTGTCATGTCAACAGTGTCATGTGGAGTAAAAGTCAAACACCAATCCATGACAACCACATCGTTATCTGTGTTTTGGAATGTTTTCACAACCTCCACTCTTGGAGGCTTGATCCCCAAAGTGAATTCATCAATCCAAATTTTCTTGATGAACTTTGGAATTTTTTCATGCTCGGCCAAAAGCGTGTTAACTTGTTGCACAACCATTTGTGAAACCTGTGGTTCCAATTTGACCCAAAAGCTGTCTAGTAAGAAATTCAACCATTCCATACTTTCGTAATCGTTTTCAATTTTGGCAACTGCCAACTCTTTTTGAACCAATTCTTTCAAAGAAGTTCTGTACTTTTTGATACTGGCTCTGTACAACACTGCGGTGATGATAAAGATCCAAAACAAAACCCCGGCTTTCATTTTGAAGTAACCAACAATAAAACTCATCAACCCACTCATCACACCTAAGTACAAAACGGAGTTCTGGTACCAGTCCCCCAAAATTTTGGATTGAATGCTGGAGGGAATCAGCGCAGACAGATATGTTTCGTCGTGACTGTCGTCCAACATGTCTTGCAGGTTCAAGGCATCAGCATTTTCGTACCCACCCACCTGTTTCCAACCGACATAAGACGAGTCCACTACAGGACGAGCATCTTCCGGCTGAGTATCGCTTTTATCTTTTTTCGTAATGCTTGCGTCTGCAACCATTTTTTTGTGTTGTTTTTGCCCAAGTATTTATTACTCTTGCTTACAGTTGTTCTGTTTGGAGTCTCATTAGCATGATAACGAGTCATGAAAGTATGTGCAAGCAAGATACAACAGTCAAATAGGCAGTTCGCAGCCAAGAATTGCTACATAAGTTTACTTTAAAACGTAAAAAAAACTTCTTGACCTTTGAGCATCAATGTTTTCAGATGATGGATGGATGGATGATCATTAAAAACAAGGGTATAAATGCGATTGAACAAATTCGGTGAACGAAATCAATCAAAAGAAACAGAAAAAAAAAACAAAAAAAAAAATAAAAAATTCAAACGACAACAACAACCACTGCATTGATCGAATCGAAGCCTCGGCCCGAAAGAAATACAAGCGGGAACACATTTTATGAAACAGATGAAAACAATTTTTTTTTTTTTTTTTTTTTTTTTTTTTTTTTTTGAAACAATGGAAATTTATGTCATCATTGTGTTCTAGAAGCCATTCAAGTGATTTAGTAGGACAATTCGATTTGAAAATGGTAAGAACTGTCTGTCGAAATGACCTTTACTGCACACATAGGTTGGTTTGTGTAGCAGAAGGAAGGATTGCAAGGATAAGCTTATAATGGTAATATATAAGAGCACATTGAATGTAAAGCTCAGAAGGTAGTGTCACCGAAAAAGGATGCAATTATTCAGGAACAAAAGACTCGTCTTCGTCTTGTTCGGCAAAATCTTCATCATTGTCCTCGTCACCATCACCTTCAGAATACCCGTCTGCTGATTGTTCGGAAGCACCGCTGTCTTCATCCGAAAATGTGTACCGTTTAGGTCTTGTATTACGCGTTGGTCTTTTCGAGTAAGTCTTGGTAGCTCCATTGGAGTTGTTCAATTTTCTTTTCTTCAAAGCTAGAGAGAAACCTTCTTCCTCGTCATCGTCGTCTTCACCGTTTCCACTAGCACCATTTGCCGTTGGAGTGCTGTGTTCAGAGACAGATTCCGATTTTCTCTTATTGCCTTTGTCTTTTTTTTCAGTTTCTTCTTTTTCTTCATCATCGGAAGATATAACCATATCAAATTTGCTGGAAACTTTGTTGAACTTGCTGTTGAAATTTTTCAGCACATCCAATTCGGAATCAGAATCAGAACTCAAAATGTCTGCACTTTTAGAATCAACACTGCTGGGCTCTATACCACTTAGCTCTTTCTTGATAGCTTTGTCAGTGCCATTAGACTCTGTTGAGTTTGAAGAGATGGACGGCGTTGCGACAGGAGGGGATGATTCTTTCTTGATTTTAAAGTTCAGATTTTTTTTTGCTGGCTCCTTTTTAACTTTAGGTCCATTTAGGCTTTCGCTGGAACTCTCTTTTTTAACCTTTGTTGCAGATTTCATCGGAGTCTTTGCTGGCTCCAAAAGAATCCGATCAAATGCAGGTTTCACTTCTTTCTTAACTTTTTTAGAGGTTGCCGTAGCTTTCTTGCCCTTTTTCGTGCCTGTAGCCTTGTTCGGAATAATGCTATTTCTCACATCATCATCATATGCAATAAAGGCATGGTATGCTTTTTCAAAGTTTACTAAATCCTCTTTCCACAAATCTGTTGGTGTTTTGTTCAAAAGCGTATTCAACTCCTCTTTCAGATCCTGGATGTTAGCCATCAATTTGTTGTATTTTTCCATGGTTAAAGACCATAACTTCATGCTTAGCAGGTAGTCGTATGTCCCGTATTTCTCTGCAAACCCATTTTTGATAACATTTAAAGCACTGATATTTTGACTTTCTGCATCAGGCATGTCCAGACTCCCGGTAGCCACATTTGTAGCATTACTTTCTTCATCGTCATCGTCATCGTCTTCATCTTCCTCCTCCTCTTTAACCATGATTAGTTCACCTTTCTTGTTTATTCTAGGAAAGCCCCTTTCATGTAATTCAGCGCTCAATTGCTTTTTAGGCTTGTTACTGATCTTTAACTCACCACTGATAATCATCTGAATAAATTTTATTTGGTACTCCAACTTCTCAATTACTTTTTTGATGTTGGCTATCATGTAATCTTTTCTTTTCAAGTAGAATTCCAATCTAACATAGAAAAACTCTTCTAAAATGTCCCTTGGATCATCATACTTTCTGATTTTATTGTTGTGATCAAAGGCAACCATGTTGCTCAAATTGATACTTGAAACTAACTTGAATCTTTCATAAAACCCAATTTTTCTGGTTTTCTCAAATTCTTCAGGAGTCAATGTGATAACAAATTTGATGGTGGATCCGTGTTGCTCCTCCATATCTTTGATCCAAGGTTTCACTTTGTCAGTACCACCAATACCTTGAAGCAAATGCTCCTTTATATTAATGGTCCACACCTTAGGTGGCAATTCTGTTATTTCTATTGTTGTCGGCCCGATTTGCTCTATTCTACCAAAGGTTTTGTACCGGACAGCATCAACTTTCTCCAAAGTACCTGTCCAACCTCTAAACCAAGGCGTCATTCCTTCCATCTCTCTCCCGTCCATCATTCTGTAGATATTTTGTATAATATCCAATGGATTGAAAGATGGAATGTTTGTACTCCAACCTGTACCAATACCTTCACTCCCATTGACTAAAATCATTGGCAAAATCGGAGCGTACCATTCCGGTTCAACAGTTTTGTCATCTTCTTGCATGTATTTCAACAATGGTTGATCTTTGGTGTTGAAAATCTCTGATGATAACTTGTTCAAATGAGTGTAAATATATCTTGATGCAGCGGCATCTTTACCACCTGTAGCCCTGGAACCAAAGGCACCCTTTGGAATCAACAAATATATGTTGTTTGTACCAACAAAATCCTGAGCCAAACCAACCACAGTTTGTTGCAATGCAGCATCACCATGGTGGTATTCTGTAGCCGCGGAAATATACTGTGCCAAAGTTGACACCTTCGTGTCTTTGAACACATTATGCTTGAAACTACCATATATGACTTTTCTTTGAACGGGTTTTAAACCATCCATCACATTAGGAATGGAACGAATGTTATCCGCCAAAGAAAACAAAATCAACTCCTTGTTGATGAATTCTTTGATTGGAATTTCGCTCAACGAATGGTCTAAATGAGTACCAGGCTCGTATTGTCTAAGCCATTCTTTTCTAGCGTCTGCCTTCTTTTTTGAAAACGCAAGCTCGATGACTTCGTCTTCATCTTGTTGTAAAGAATGAAATGTTTTCAAGTGGAGATCCAAATTTGAGAAATACTCCCTCATCTCTTGTTCCCCAGAAGTACCCAACCCTTTGTAATATTTGTAAGACCATGTATATCTCGAGCTTTCTTCGTCTCTCCATTTGGAATACTCTGGAATGTTGAAAAACTGCAAAGTTTGTTTTCTTGGTTTTGTAATAGACACTTTGATAATTGGAGTAATGAATTCAATCAAAAAGCCAGGTATTTCAAGTAGCCCAGGAAAAGAAGTTTCCAAAAAATTGATTAGCAAACCTTTAATATGCGAACCATCATAATCTTGATCCGCCATAATCATCAAATGGCCGTATCTCAGTGATTTCACATCCTCGTACCTTTTTTTGTGCTGCAAACCCATAATTTTCTTGATAGCTTGAATTTCTTGATTCTTATTGATCTGATCGGAACTGGCATCTCTAACATTAAGCATTTTACCTCTCAACGGATAACACCCATAGTAGTCTCTACCAACAACAGCTAGTCCTGCAACAGCTCTAGTCAAAGCAGAGTCCCCTTCGGTAAGAATTAACGTACACTTCCAGCCCTCTCTTGTACCTGCTTTATTCGCATCTTCTAGCTTTGGGTACTCTGTAATTCTATTTTTTTTAACACCATCGGTTTTTTTCAAAGCTTTATCTGCATTTTCATCAGCAATTTCAAAAATACGATCACTCAAGTTTGTTTTCATGATTTTTGTTATGTAATCATCACTGATTTCACATTTTGATCCGAAATCTTTGACTCTAGTGGTCATTTGCTCTTTTGTTTGGGAGGTGAAGGCAGGATTTTCGATCAAACAATTGATAAACAAAAAGATGTTGTTTTTGATCTGAAATGGTTTGACGTTTTTCTTTTTCAACTTCCCTTGAATTTTTTTAATGATCTGATCACAGATATAGTTGATATGAGTACCACCAGAAGTTGTTGCTATAGAGTTGACAAAAGACACTTGTTGAAACGAGACATCAGAAACTGCAAATGCAACCTCCCACCTATCATTGAATCTTTCGTAAATGATTGTCGGAGTTTCTAAGTTATCCATATTCGTGTCACCTTTTTGGATTCTTTTCCATTTTTCCAAAGATTTCAAGTAAAGCTCAACGTAATTTTTAAAATTTCTGATTTTGATAGATTTACCATTCAGGGAAACATTGATGTCTCGAACTGAACCGTTAATGTCATAAACCCTCCGGTTCATGATCCCTAAAATGTCTTTGTCCAAAACATCCATGTGAAACCGTTTCAAATCAGGCTTGAATGTAATCTTTGTGTAAGAACTTTTCAAGTTATAAGAAACAATTGTTGGGGGATTGCAAGTTTGCATGTTATTTTCCCACTTTTGAGTATATTTTTTCTTCTTTGATGGATCCGCAGTTTCCAAAATAAACTCTGTCGAGAAAATATTACACAACTTAGCACCATAACCATTTCTACCCCCAACAACTTTTTTTTCATCATCATTGTAGTTAGAAGACGTCAATAAGTGTCCAAAAATCATCTCTGGAATGTAAATCTTCTCCTTGTTGTGAATTTCGATAGGGATACCACTTCCATCATTTTTAACAGATATTTCATTCTTTTCAGCGTCAATAGTCACTTCAATTTTTTTCATGGATGGGTCTCTAACTTTGTTATCTGCTGCGTTGACTAAAATTTCATCAAAAATTTTGAATAAACCGGGAACAAACTTGACTTCTTTTTCAATCATGCATTCTGTCTCCTCATCATAGATCCACTGCTTTTCTTCCTGCATTTCAACAGACCCCACGTACGTGTCAGGTCTCTTTAAGATATGCTCCAACTGAGAAATCTTCTGATACTTGTCGGAGGAAGACGGTGTTGGATTCGTCATTTTAGCTTCTTATTTGGTGTAGCTACTAGATTTTATACTTATTTTCTGATCCCAAATTCTCCCACTGCTCAATATTGTCCAAACAATTAGTGATGGAAACTTTGCGTGTGTCGTACTCTTTGTGGTTTCGTCTAGTGCTCAAATAACTGTGAGTAGCTTATTCCAGAGCAAGTGAAAGAACTTGACTAAAAGGAAAGACACAACAGAGATTAGATTATGTTGAAAGGTCAGCCTCTCTCCAAAGCATTTAACTATTGTCAGACAGAATCAACAAGGATCAAATTCTGTTTGTTTACATTTCCCAGGGGCATCTGACACGTTTTTTGCTTTTCTTTTTTTTCCGTGAGTATTTTTCTCTTGTGCCACTGACTCAACTGTGAAATCAAAACAAACAAACACGTAAGTTTGAATACATGCCAAAACTAACATACGCACCAGGATCATACTGATTTTTACAGAAACCAAATCTTAGACTTCGTGGCCAAGCTGGTTAAGGCGTGCGACTGTTAATCGCAAGATCGAGAGTTCAATCCTCTCCGAGGTCGGTAATTTTTTTTTTCTTTGGTAATTTCAAGAATTAATGAGGTCGCTTGAGTTGGGTTTTATCGTTTTAGAAGGTATTAAAAAACAAGACATATAACCACCATAAATTAAAGGTTGCGCTAGACCTTGTGAATGTTTTTTTTTTGTTTATCCATTCATCGAAACTGCTTGTCAAAAGCAATGAAATCCAGGCACTGAGGAGTTAACTTTTGGCTTTTAACATGGAATGGTTTTTGTGATGCTAAAACAACAGTAGCAGCTTTATTAAATACACAAAACTCATGATTCAATAATGCAAAAAAATTTTGTGTTTGACCTCATGGTTTTTCTACGAATGAAACCAGCGAGAAAGTTTAAATGTGCATATTCACGACTTCGTGGCCAAGCTGGTTAAGGCGTGCGACTGTTAATCGCAAGATCGAGAGTTCAATCCTCTCCGAGGTCGAATTATTTTTTTTATATTTTTCTCACCAATTTAGAAATAAATCTTATTCTTGACACGAGTCGATTTTTCGAATGCCATGATAGGACTGACATAAAATCCAATGCACCCTAAGCTGCTTTGTAGTTTTATCTTCTTATTTGATCATTTTCCTGGACAGCTAACGCTGCATTTACTTTTTATACATTTTTTCTATTGTTTTAAAAAAAAATAACTCTCGTCATTACCAGTTAATACACATATAAAGCATTTATGCTTGATGGACTCAGTATACAAAAAATTTTTGAAAAAAAAGGCAAGCCGGTCCCCAACTTTACATTTGTTAAAAACTGCCTCTCGTTTGAAAAAATAATTTCAAAAACGATAAAACTACTTTTTTGAATATACTTTCAATTTGAAACTACCTAAACTATTGTTATTTGCATCATAAAATGTTTTTTTTTTTTAGATCAACTAATCACACAACACCCATTGTCTTGCACTTTATTCACAAGCAAACTGGTTCTTACTGCAGCTTCAAAAACATCATCAACTCCTTCTCCAGTAAGAGCACTGCACATCATAAACTTCTTTGCACCAATCTCGTTGGCTATTATTTCGGCGTCTTTTCTTTTAATAAACCCATGGTGTGCTAAAGCGGGGGTACCACGGTTTTCCTCCAAATCTTTTTTCAGACCAACTAGTATTATTGGGACTCCCGGACAGTACCTTAAAACCTCTTGAATCCATTTTATTCTTGTGTTCATTAAAGACTCTTCATCGTTTACAGCAAAACCAATTAAAATCACATCTGCTTTCGAGTATGAAAGTGGTCTCAATCTTTCATACTCTTCTTGCCCTGCTGTGTCCCATAATGAAAGCTGTATGTCTATTCCATCCACCCTACAGTCAGTTACATAGTTTTCAAACACAGTTGGCTGATACTCATTTGGAAACTTTCCCAGGGTGAAAACATGTAATAGGGACGTCTTACCACATGATCCGTCTCCTATAATCACCAATTTTTTCCTTATAATATTTCCCGGGCTCATCAATTTGAAACAATATTTCAAAGTTAGGGCTAGCTAAATAATCAATAGGTGTGCCAAACCTTTGTGGGTTTTAATGCTAATGTGAACTGAAAGTTTGAATATAAAACAGTAATGTAAAAACGAAAGTGCTGCTTAAAAGCTTCGTCGATAATGAAGCTTTTCTATGGCCAATTGTTCTTATGTTGTTTTTCAAAAGCTCAATCTTAGCTTAGCGTTAGGGTTTTATTCTTTTGATTAAAATCTTACGTTTGACACGGCACAAGGTCTTGGTAAAGAAAGATCGTTTCATCTGATTCGAAACGTAAATACGTAACAATAAAATAAAGAAAAAACGGGACAAAATTGTATGCGGTTTTGGTTTTTTTTTTTTTCCCTGCTCCGCCTTTTCAATCCTGTTTCAAGATGCTTCTATTTCTGTCCGCCTTTACGCAGTCTTGTTTAAACAATGCCCGACGTGTGTTATTTTGCATTTGTGCAAAATTCTAAACTATATTAAAGAAAGTGCCACATGCAAATAAAAATCTGCCCGAAAAAGCTTTCAGTTCAAAGTAAAATTCAAAAAGTTCAGAAAAAGGCAAAGAGCAGCTCTTACACCTATTTTGCTGCTAGTTTATTCTTCTGAACATGATGAAAATCTCAGAAAAAAAAAAAAAAACGGTATTGACCTTAAACTTTATATAATGAATAGATGAACAAATCTCATGAATCTAACCCCAAATGCTCGAATTCACACCAAACGGATAATTGGACTGCTGTGCAGATGCTGAAGTTGAGTTGTTTTGGTTGGACATACTAGTGGATGTGGTTTGCGGTAAATTAGGGTTGCTATTAGCGCTGTAAGACATGTTATTATAAGCATAACTGTTTTCACCATTACTTACACCCGCAATGCTCAAACCTGATTGGCGATTTAATCCAGATTGACCAATACCGTTAATATCCACTTCGCTTGGGGAAACTGAAGATCTCAACCCAGGAGTCGCCGCCAAATTACTCACATTGTTAACAGAACCGTAAGCAGAGTTCATGTTGATTGGAGATTGGCCGACAAGCTGCTGAGAATGGAAATGTTGAGAGCTGGAAGATTGCGGGACTGATAGATTTGAAGGATTGTTGACTTCCCACCACACATGAGTGATTGTACCCTTGTCATCATTCAACAATTGCAAATTGTGTGTGCTGCACATCAAAAGTAGTTGCTTAATAAACAAAGAGTAATTCAACTGCTCCCCAGAAGTTGATGAAACAATTGAAAAAAGAGTACCCACAGGCAAATGTTGCGCGTTCCCCTCTTTCATGGTAGAAATATAAGCCTGGCAAATTGCGTGCGACAAATTTCCAGAAGCATGGACATTTGAATTCGTATTAGGAGTGAAAGAAGAAGAATTATCTATCCCTGATGGTGGGCCATATAAGTAGCTGTGATTGTTACTAGCAAAAAAGCCTTGGCTATCATTCAATGGGTTATTCAAAGAAGTTCTATTTGATAAGCTTGGGGTTTGGTTGTCAGACCAAATAGAGTTGCCAACATTGGAAAAAGATGCGCTTCCATCGTTGTTATGATTCACTGCAGAGGACAAAGGAAGACCAGGTGAAGCAAAAGAGTTATATGGCGACAAGTTTCCTGCACCATAGGCTGCACCACCAGTTGCTAAACCATCCAAATATTTTTTGTACAAGTTCCCATTATTTGGCTGTGGTGATCCAGCAGCCATAGAATCTTCATGAGCAGAAATAGAAGTGTTCACCTTTGTACTGTCGGTTGCCGTATTATAAGTTCCGTAAGAAGCTTCGTGGATCGATGATTTCAGTAAATTTGGTGGTTCCAAAAAAGAAGAAAAATCATTTGAAAAAGTGCCAACTTGATCCTGGAACAGTGATGAAGGGGTATGGGAGGCAGGAGCATTATCCGCAGAAGACATAAAAGTATTTTTGAACTGCTTGGAAGACTCGTCAGCAGAAGTGGACGCAAAGGCATTGTGAGGCGAACTATACAGGCCGTTCAAAATGCTGCTTTGAGGAGCTAAAGTTGCACTATTGTATGCATGTGGATCGATAGTGTTGTAGATCGAATTATTTCTGGAAGACACGGAAGCCGCGATTGAGTTGCTCAATCCTGGAGGCCCAGTGATATTGTCCGCCACTGCAGGATGCAAGGCTTGGACATTAACAGAGCTATCTAGCAAAGATAAATGTTGTGAACCACTTGGCAGGCTCAAAAAGTCATCCGTATTTTGAGTCACTGTTTCATGGGCTGAGCTCAAGTCATATGGAAAAGCAGCGGCCTGACGTTTGTTGTCATCTTGTTGTTTTGTTTTTTTCAAAAGCTCTTGTTTTTGTTTTTCAGCTTTTGAGCTCTCTTCGAGGCTGATCTGCATTTGCTTCTCTTTTGCTTTTATTTCTTCTTGTTTTTTCCGTTCCTCTTCTATTTTTTGTTTCTGTTCTTCCAGTTTGCGTTCTTTCTCTAACTTCTTCTCAAGCTCTTTCTTTTTGCGCTGTTCTTCCCTTTTTTGTTTCATTTCTTCCTTCAGCTTCTTTTGTTTAGCTTCCTCCTCCTCCCGTTTTCTTTGCTCTTCAATCCTCTTACGCAACTGCTCATCTTTTTTCTTTTTAATTTCTTCCACTTTTTTCCGCTGTTCTTCCCTCCGTTTCAGTTCCTTCTCTTCCGCTTCTTTCTTCTTGCGATCTTCTTCAATTTTCTTCCGTTCCAACTCTTTTTCTCTCAGCAATTGTTGCTGTTTTTTCTTTTCCTTTTCTTTTTCCCTCTTTCTAGCCTTCTTCTCATCTCTTTCTTTCTTTTTGGCTTCCTCAAGTTCCAATTCCTCCAATAAAGTAAGCCGACTATTTTCAGCCAGTTTTTCTTTGTAAGAGGAAACTAGTTTTTTTTGCAAAATTTTGGTAATAGCAATTTGAATTAATTTTTTCCCCTCTTCAATTCGTTTTTCTTCATCAATGTCATTCTCTTCGGCTTCACTTCCTTGTGCAGTGTCGTGCCCAACATCACATGTATTATCGTGATGGTGATGGTGATGGCAATGGTGATGACAGTGAGGTTGGTCATGTTCATGATCGTGCTCATGCTCATTGTCTTGATGTTCGCTTTCATAGTCTTCGCTTTCATAATACTCTTCGTCGTCATCTTCGTCGTGAAATGAGTCTCCAATGTGTGTTCCGAATTTCTCGGTTTCTTCCTCATCTTCATCAAAATAAGCCTCTTCCGACTCATTGTCAATGTTGCATCCACCACGACTGACGGCATCTGTTGCAGTCTGATGCGATAGCTCCTTTTCATTTATTTCTATGTTCAATTTTCGTAAATCATTTTCCAAGTTTTCATTATCAAGTAATTTTTTTCTCATTTCATCATTCATTTCAAAAGTGAAGTTGCCATTTGGAACTTGAGACTTTTCACCAAGAATTTTATTTTGAAGATTCTTTAAGATGTTTTTAGCGTCTCCACTTAATAGATGCGAACCAAAATCAGGCTGTTCTACTTTGTTTCCCAAGACATTCAAAATAGATGCAAATTGGTTGAAACTCAACTCTGCAGACTCTTGAGCTGGAGTTGATTCTTTTTTGTCTGAGCTGCTCAAAAAACTTGATGTTTCAGTGGAAGGTTCGGTTTCGGCTGGTGACTTTGTATCCGCGTCAACCATTTGCAAAAATGCTTTCCCACCATTTTCGTATAAATCTTTTGCCAAAACCTCAAGCTGTGGGAACTCGGCAATTTTGCTAGCAACTTCTTTGTTGATTTCAGGGTGTCCACTGATATACTGTTGCGCAAACTCCTCTAACTTTTTGCGGTATAATCCAAAAATCTGATTATAATCAAATTGAGTGCTTTCGCCTGTGTTGGTAACTGAAGTGAGCTCAGGATTACCATCATTTTTAGTGACTAGAGATTTATAGGAGGGCGGTGGCTGTACATCATCATCTGAGCGCTTTATTAATGGAGAGCCAGTACTAGAACATTCTCTTTCAGCGCGTTTTGTTGGTGATGGCGGCATCTCAGAGGATGAAATTTTGTTGTTGATATCTTTCACCAAATTTAGGTGAAACAAAACGTGACTCAAGTCAGGCTGTTTCATTTTTTCCTGAATGTATAAATAATTGTAAATGTCTTCCAAATCATCTTCAATGGAAACATTTCTTCTCCCGCAGCAGTTACAGCATGTATGGGTAGAATGATTGTTTGTATGCACGCTTTGAGCGTGCTCAGTGTATGAATCCGAATGAGCGGGGCTCATATTCTCTCCAGCTTCCTGATTTAAAGTTGATTTTGCATTGTCATCGTTTTTGTTTTCACTTTTTTGAAAAATTTTAAGAACATCGAAAACTTCATCCTTTTGAATCCTCAATATGCTTTTCTTTTCAGCAGGACTTAGCGATTCCCAATGAGAGTCATACAGTCGCGATGGTCCACCTTTAGCTCCATTGGCCACTAAGGGTGACCTGGTTTCTTTCACTTCAGTTGCTTCTGCATATGAAGGGTGCGAATCATCTTCAAAGATCTCTTCCACAACAACGTCTCCATTGCTGTTTCTTTTAATGACTCTCGAGGTCGGATATGGCCTATCGTCGTCCTTGTAAAGTGTTACGTCTACAACTCCATCAACTGTTTTCAAACCTTGGGCGGTCTGTGCAGGGTGCGTTTGATTGTGGGTGGTGTTCTGTCTAGATTTCTTTTTAGACATACTGTTCCTGTCTCTTTCAATTCTTTTGACTTTTGTTGATAATTGTGAAATCTGTTGACAATCTTGATATCTATCTTAGCTTGATTTATTGAAAGCTTTCTAAACTTAGGAAAACATCTGCTTAATATAAAACAACCTAGAAAAAAAAATTGTTCACAAGGAGTTATCATATACTATTAACACAAAATGTTTCCCCAAGGCTCAACGTTATTTGCCCTGTTCAACTTTTGTAACTGATTTTTTTTTTTTTTTTCTTACTTTTTTTCTTTTCTGACTTCGTCAAAAGAGATATATATTTGTTTACAAAGAGAAGGTTAAAAACCGCTGGCGGTTTAATTATCTGAGATGAGAAATGTAATTTATAATGAGGTTTAAAATTTAAATACTTTAGGAAGCAACGATGGAAAGCAACTGCCAAGTGAGCAGGTTCATAATATGAAAATAGCATAATCTGATTTCTCAGAAACATGGTTTTCCACTCATTGAAAAAGCACAAATGCTCACTCTTGCTTCAAACTGCAAACTTTTTCGTAAATGGCGTAATTTTCCCAACCAACTCCAGAATCACAGCCTTTGTCAACCGGTTGAGAAGAGTTTTTCACATTTTCGTGCCAGACTTGATCAACACTAAAATAAGGGTCTTCTTGCTCTGCCAATAGTTGTTTTTGCAAAGTGCTTCTGTTTTTTGCATTTGTAGCCTTTAAGCCTTTTCTGATATTAGAAGTGAACACAGAGTCCACATCCTCATCAACAAATCCGTCTTCCAAATCCCATGGGGTGTCCAGTTCGTTTGCATCTGGTGGTAATTTTTTCAATCTGTTGTAAGTTGCTCTTTTGGCCTCTTTGACTTCTTTAACAGACACAATTAATAAAACTGGGAAATACAACAAAGTCATCACATGGTGATGCATAACTTTGACCAGATGGCCGTTCTTGGTTAGCCTTTGTATGAAAAATGCCAATGGTTGAAGAAGTAATTCAATCAAATTCAATGGTGCGATATAAACGTTTTCATCTGGGGCTCTCATGTATCTCAAAGTTTTTTGAACCATCAGCGCCAGATATTCATCTGTGGCGTTGTCAACAATGTTCTGGTATGCGGAGGAGTACAAAGCAATCAAAATGTTCAATAAAATGACTGCGATAATAAAACAGTAGGAGTAGTATAAGATTGCACTATATGGATAAGCAAATTCTTCAAACATTTTGAAACTTGACTCACCTAATATTGTCAACAATAAATTCCCAACAATAGGTCCTGTGATGTCAGAAGACCCATCAGCAGAATCTAAAGCCAAAAGACCTTGCAAAAACCCAATCATGATGAAAATCAATAAAACAAAGAAAATCAAGGATTCTTTCATCATTTGCTTAACCACGATAAGCATTGTACCCATAAATTTTTCTGCATCTAGGAAGAAAATGATTCTTGACCAGATCATAGGGGATGCGCAAGCAAGGATTCTGTATGACAGGGTATCCATTGCTCGAGGATCATGGATATTGAATAAATGATTGATACTCGTACATCTCACAACCATACTAATAATCACCAAAATATAAGTGCTGTTATTGAAAATGTTCCAAAAGTTCAAGTAGTAACTGCCAACATGATACCATTTAACTAATTCTTCAAAAAGGAAACCAATGGTAAATGTGTAAAAAGCGCCTTCAATGAAATCAATAGGTTGAACTGCAGAACTGTTTTTCGAATTGACCATAAGGGTGTAAAGAATCAAATAAATAACGCTGAAAAATAATTGCAACGCGTTTTGATACATTGGACATTTCAATCTTTCTGGATTGAAATGCGCCCAAAATTTCGTATTGGTAATGAAATCGTGGGCCAAGACGTACTGCATAGGGTCTTGTCTATTTTGAATAATCCAGCCTCTCCACAAGAATTTTTGACATCTTTGGAATCCACTGCTTCCAATAACAATAAGAGCATGTGTGTCCGAAGCCAATTCCAACGCACTGAGTGGTTCTTGATCAACGTCGTTTTCGTTTATGACGTATCTTCTGCACAACATGTTGATTAGCAAATAGTCATACTCACCGGAATCCTCTTCTTCCTCAATAATGTACTTGCACAATTGTTGACAAGCTGTGGCCCGCAACACGTACAAATTGTAATCGTGCAGTTGGGAGTCACTCAAGCTCAAATACCAGTTTCTAACTTTTAGTAAACAAAAAATCAACACTGCCTGATATTTCGAGATAGATTTCGGGTTGTTTATGTCACCACCACAGGCCTGTCTGGCCAAAGTGATGACATTGGTGTTAATGATCCTAGACTTGTTGGAAACAATCAAAGAGTCGTCAAACTCCACGGGAATAACAGTATCAATCAACTCTTTCAAGTTGATTGCAATCCTCAAGATTTGTCTACTATTAGGGGTGGGCAAAAGCGATTCCTTTTTCGATATTGGCAATAGATGATCTTCACGCATTAAATCTCCTTTTCTTTCGTGGTTTTAACTCGTTTTTGCAATTCTCACTATAAATGGTTTTAGAAAGCCCAACTGTTAAGTTGGTCAACACTGGCTACACATTATGTATAAATCAAAGATCATTTAAATATTTGACAATATGAAACAACCCGCATGGGTTATCTGATTAGTGACGCGTGGCTGCATTGTTTGCGAAAATCAAAAAAAAAAACAATGAGTATTGGAAAAAGTTGTCGCACATTTTTTTTTCCGGCACGTCAGATCCTGTTTACCAAGAATTTAGGGACAAAAGAACAATTTTTTTTAAAAGTTCTTCAAGAAAGGTCATGCAGTCATTCTAAATTCAATCAAGAGGTGTTTCTATGATTCCATCTATATTTACTGATTCTTGGTGATTATGGATCCCCAAGTCAAAGTTTTGCTTTTGGAACTGGAGTGGATGCCTTTTCATTCAATGTTACACCGTCACCGGCAACAAAAGAAGAAGGAGAAGGCGAAGATGTTGCAGTGATAGGGTCTTTCGAGTCTCCAAAGAAAACAACAGTCACCGTCAAGTCATCTCTGTATTTTCTGGACATTGGAGAAGGAATTGACACAAACGTATCGACGTACTCTTTTTGGCCACCACAACTCAACGCATTTCTAATAATGTGAGTCGAACAGTTTTCGTCTTTGTTAATCGATGGCAATCCTGTTTTGAATCTCGAGTCGTGTTTCAACCCAGGGTTCAACGAGTCCAGATCTTTAACAACAATTGTTCCGCTGTTTTCAAATTTGTCTTTGTTGTCCGATGTTTGACGACTGTACCAATCCACAACTAAGCTAGCGATTTCGTCGTTATTCAAAAATTCATATAATCCATCGCTTGCAATAACCATAAATTTGTCCCTTACTGGGTCTATTTTGTGACTAGTTACAACCGGCGCAGCTGTGACGTAAGGAGGAGTTTTCAAATATCTTGGACTTTTTCTCAAAAACATCTTCACTTCAGGTGGCAATTCACTGAATTTTTTCCCATCAACGCTGTCTATTTTGTAGCGATAATCTCCAAATGCTCTTGAAGGTTGTAAAGAGCCCAAAACTCTTCCGTTGTAAATACATGTCCGTGCTTCATCTTCTGGATGCTCTTTTCTTATTCTTTCAATTTCTTCCGGAACTTCTGCTGTTTGATCTTTTGTTAAAGCTTGAACCGTCCAGCTATTTGTCAATTTCCCATTGTTATCAGAGGCATGATCTCTCGAGACCAAGATTGCTCTAGAATCACCCGTGATGGAAATTGTTAACATAGAGTTCTTGGTGTCGTACATAGTAAGCAAACAGCACGAGCCAGATATCGCAGGAAGAGTTTTCTCCAACAAAGTCTCTCTCGATGGAGACGCAAATAAATCTTTAAATCCATTCAAAACAATATCATTATCAAGCTCAACAAAGGCGTCTTGAAATGATTTGTTAATGTCTTGTTGAGAGTACTCAGGTTTACTGAATACAGGGGCTAAATAGCGCGCAACATATGGAATCAGATCTGTGGTTAGTTTGCTGCTGGTGTAAGACCCTCCATGTCCGTCAAAAACACCGTAAAACCAAACATCGTTGCCGTTATTCGTCAATATCTGCTCCACATGGCTATCTTCAATTGGATCATTCGAAGGCAACTGAGAAACATCGAATCTTTGAATCTCGCTGTTTTCACGATCAACAGCATAACTATACTCATTGGCATGCAACTTCCTTTCAATTGCTTCTTCTGTCAAAATATTTATACTCTGAGATTGGGAATCCTTTTCTTGTGCTTTACTTGAACTGCTAAAATTTTTTTGAAAAGAATCTAATCTGATAATGTTATCGTTTTTCCACTCGGAAAACCAGTTCCCTTGTTGCTCGATTTTGTTGTAAAGTGAGTATCCGCCTACTCCGACGCATAAAAGACCTACGGCACGGTTGATTTCCGCGGTGTACTTGGCAGTTCTAATACTGCTATAGTCAACGCTTTTAGAGCCAAATAGCTTCCAGTTGCTACTAGAAAGGTGTCTCTTTGCGGTTCTCAACCGCGAAGAAGAGTTCGCTGCTGCTTTGTTTAGCACCACAACGCATCTTGAAGCTTTTCTTCCAAGCATTTTTGTTGTTAGCGGTTTGTGTGACTCTGTTCTATGTTTTTGTAAGCTCTTAAGTGTTTATGGTCCGGTATAGAAAAAAAAAAACTTTACAACTTTTGCCTTCAAATCGGTGTCAATCAATCGTGTTCGTTAATAATACTATTCGTTTCATCAATCAAACCTTGAAATCAACAAAAGCGAGTTTCGGGAAGGGGGGCAGAAAGCTTGCAAGTTCTTCAAGTTCAGAGCAACAAAAAACGTCTGACGCGTCTGACGTTTGAATATTTTTTCATTGTCAAATGTTTGTTCTTTTCTTTTTCCGTCAGTTCTTCGAAGCATGTAGTATCTCATCGAAAGTGAAAAAAAAAAACAAAGATCCGGCCTACAAGGTGAAACTTTTTCAATGCCGAATTCTTATAGCATGACATCCTGTTACTCTGAGACTTAGCTAATTCAAGAACTGTTGGCGCTGAGGTTTTCTAATATCAAAATTCTCAAGCTACTAGAAAAATTATCAAAAACCAAAAGAAACACCAGAAACTAGAAGCAAGATGCCACCAAAGAAGGGTCAAAAAGAACCAAAGAAGAAGAAGGATAATGTCGATAAGACGTTTGGGATGAAAAACAAGAACAAGTCCACCAAGGTGCAAAAATTCATCAAGCAGGTGGAACTTCAGGCTGATCCAAAGAAAGAGGAATTGAGACAGAAAAAATTGAAAGAAAAACAATTAAGGGAAGCTGCAGAGGCAGAAAAGAGAGCCTTGTTTGGTCAAACTGATACCCACCAAAGAGTTAGACCTGGGACTGATCCAAAATCTATTCTTTGTGCCATGTTCAAGATTGGGAACTGTAACAAAGGTGCCAAGTGTAAGTTTTCACATGATATGACCATTGCAAGAAAAGTGGACAAGATCGACTTGTATAGTGATGCCAGAAAGGAGAAAGAACAAGATACTATGGACCAATGGGATGAAGCAAAATTGAGATCTGTTATTCTTTCCAAACATGGGAACCCAAAGACAACAACAGACAAAATTTGCAAATATTTCTTGAAAGCCATTGAAGTGGATAACAATTATGGGTGGTTTTGGGAGTGTCCAAACGGTCGGACTTGTATGTACAAGCATTCTTTGCCTGAAGGTTATGTGATCAAAACCGCTGAACAAAAAAGATTGGAAAAAGAAGCTCTTGAAAACCAACCGAAAATCACTTTGGAAAATTTCATCGAAACAGAAAGAGAAAAACTGGACAAAACCAAACTGACCCCAATCACAAAGGAAAACTTCAAAGAATGGTCTCTACAAAACGATATTGCCAAAATTAATATAAAAGTTAGTCAAGTGGTGAAGAAAACAGGTAAAGAAGTGGTGCTGATGAAGATGCACGAAGATAAGAAATGGGCTGAAGATTTGAACTTTGAAGCTGACAAAGGTACGGCTTTCGACCTAGCTGCCATGGAACGTGCTGCACAGCTGGAAAAAGCTCAAGAAGCAGAAGCTAACGGTGAAGCACAGCTGAACATCAAAGATTACGGTGACGGATCTAACCCTATTTTCTTTTAGGTAGAAAATAGCGTTTATTTTGCATGAACTTGGAAGCAAGGTAGCAAACCTGCTAGGATGCTTTTCTATTTTTTTTTTGGTTGTCCTAGATTTTTATGTAAAAGCAATATGTACATGTACAAAATTGTATATACTCGAAAAGAAAAAGTTGGTCTTAAATGAGGGAATCATACGGTTAAAAATAAAACTTTACTTATGGTTTTCGAAAAGTTTTTGACTTTCCTCTAAGCAGTCTTTTTGGAAAAATTTCAACTGAATTTTGAAACCTTCAGATTGATGTATATCTTTCAAAATAAAGCAGGCCTCTTTAACACGGTTTCTCCAGCCATCCAGTCTCTTGTCAAAATATTGGTCATATGCACCATAATCGTTCTGAGAAGATGGGGTGCAGTAAGCTTCATCAAGTAAATTAGTCGCAGAGTTTGCTTCTTGGACTTGTGCGTTAATATTTGTTGGAGAAACACATGCATTTTCCAAGCCTGGTTTCTCTTCCTTTTTGTATACTGAAAGTGCAGGCCCCAGTGAAGATTGAGTGCTGTCTTTCAGGATTTGTTCAACAGGCTTTGACCGCAGCTCTTGTCTTTTTGGGGGAACGGGAGGAGGAATTTTGGTTCTGGTGGCTAAATTATGACCAGTTGGTTGATCTTGAAAATGAGCGTTTGAGGAGAAAGTCTCGCTATTGATGTTTTTCATTTGCGGCTTAGATGAGAGAATGTGAGTCCGTGATCTTGGTGGCGGTGGGGGAGGAGCTTTTGAGGTTGTGTATTTTGCAGGTGACAGCGAGTTATGGGACCCCACAATTCGTTCGTTTTGAGTGTTTTCCACGTTCAATAAATTTTTATTAATATATTCATTCAACTTTTGGACAATGCTGTTTTCTTCACTGAGATTGTTATCAGTCATTGAGCCTTTGGAACATCTTATATACACAGCCAATATCTGCGACGGAAACAATTGACAAATTTCCAGATACGCTTCCAAATCGTGTTCGCCAGAGTCTCCTATCAAAAGAAACTTTTTATGTGGGAAATTTGACACAATGTTTTTGATAGATTCTAACTTTCTTTTTGAGCTGGACAACATCAAGTTATTAATGTACCCACCTGAGGCATACTCTTTCAAAAAAATAGCACCTGGTGGGTAGTACTTGTAGATGAACTCCTTCAATGGGGCATACAACTGGATTGGAGAATTGGAGACATAGAAAAAGTCGCATTTAGTTTTCTGCTTCAAGTCATGGTACCAAGTAGACATAGAAGGTATGGACCACTGCTCGTACTCATGCACAAACGTATTGGTTGCTACTGCCCTTTTGCCCAGCAGAATTCCAGTCTGTTTGATTGTATCGTCAATATCACTTATCACGGCAAAACCTTTTTGATCGCAGTTGATTATTTGGACTTCTGACTCAATTTTTGTGTTATTGTTTGGAAGAGCGTTAAAAGGTTGAGAGTCAGATATACTGAAAACCACATTATGAGGCACATTTTCAGTTATCAAAACGTATGTAAAATAGCCCTTTGGATTTGTTTTGATTGGATCGGTTAATTGCTGTCCATTCACTGTTATGTCCATATTGATATTTGGCAAACCTTTACTGAAAAACGCGGAAATTCTTTCATTGAAAACTGCGTTTCCAGACAAAAACTCAGACTTGCTCATGTATCGTTTAGGAGTTGTCGGTGGAGAAAAAGAAGAGGTTGAGAATGAATCTTCATCACTGCTGAAATTTTCCTTTTGTTGTGGGGTTGAGTTATTTGACTCTGAAACGTTTAATGAGAATTCAGAGGCACTAGTCGGAGAATTCTCCAGACTGTTTAAATCGTCATGCTCTACCAAATGTTTGATTTCGTCCTCTGCTTGGACTTTGTGTTCCACATGAGGGTCTTGAATCAGTTTTTTAACAACAGAATATAGAATTCTATTTTTCCGGTTCATGACCCCATCCATTACAACCGCACCCTTAATTGTGGTCATGTATTTTTTTGAAAAAAGGTTGTAATGTGTGTAAGTAGTGTAGGTAATAATTTTGGTGCTGGCAGAATTTTGTGGCTCAGGTACAACTACTTTGTCTGACCCTTCGTATGAACCATAAGGCAGATTTTTGTTGCTATAAGCAAAATTGTTGTTCCGATCATAGTAATTTTTCAACGAAGTGGATGTTCCATTTTTCAAATTGGACAAACTCGTACCGACTGCTGGAATATACACATCTTTCGTGGTTTTCACCATATTGTAAAACCTTTGTCTTTTAGAAACAGTGCCTTCCATAGTACTTGATTTGTTGTGTAGAGGCGCTGGAAGAGCAGAATTTGATCTGAATAGTTTTTTGAGAAATGTTCTTTTTTTACTAAATGGGTTTCTTGAGGATGATTTGTTTGAAGTTAAGTATATTTCAAGCTGCTGTTTTTTCTCCAGCTTCTGTTTTTTTCTTATTTGTTTGTTCAGCTTTCTTTTAGCCCACTTATATTTATATTTCTTGACTAGTCTCGTGTAAATAATGTTCACAAAGTTTCTCAGAGAGAGTGTTCTGATTTGATAGGGAGCAAGCAAAGCGTTTTTTGCCTTTGAAGAGTTGATATTTGATTTGAAAAACTGCAAATTTTGTGACTTATACAGAATTTGAAATTGGCGATATTTACTCAGGGGCACTTGACCCTTTGAAATGACTTTTTGCAAACCGATCACCTTGGAAATAAGCAGCTGTAATGGAAATTAGATTGGGCAAACAATATTCTGGGGCTCTTTGGTCTTGAAAATTTTTATTCTTTAAAGTTTGTTCGAATCTGTTATGAAGAAATACGAAAACCACATTAATACTTTTAAAACGTATATAAAGTTCAAACGCTTAAACTAGTTAACTTTTAATTTTTGTCTATTACTTATTGTCGTTTAGATTTAATCCTTATATTTTCAACTTGCACTTTTTCGTGACAAGTTTATTGTTGAAATATTACGGTCACATGACCAAAGTTTACGTGACGCAAAGCTGAAGCAATGCTACAATCAAGTGTTGAAGCCATGAAATACAAGTCACCATGAAGCATTTCCAATTACTCCCGATTGATGTACCTCAGCTTCACACAAGAAAAGTTTTTTCAACTAATTCAACAGTTTGCAATTCCCATTTTTGTTGTTTTATTTGCGGGAGATTCTGTTTTATGAAGATATACTACTTCTGGAAGATGGCAACTACGATTTTAGTAGGTACAAATAAGATGTCAAAACATTTGATATGAATGACAGACAAATGGCAGGTTTAAAGGTGATACTTGTGAAGTGGTGTCTAATTTTTTTTTTCATTGCATAGCCAAATGTGTAGCTACGAATGCATTGATTAAGACCGCGTTATCTATAACTTTCTCAATTATTCCTGTATTGAAAACAAAGCAGGACCCCTTCAAATAAACAGTAAAATAAACTTAATCTAGGGTCGTAGGAGCTATTACAACTTGCAAAGCGCGAAAGTTCATTAAACCATCGTTTTCAAATATAAAGTCAGGTATTAGCACCAATGCCAAGACAAACGAAAACTGTCAGCTCCTTCTCTTTCTCCAAATAAACAGATAGATAAATAAGCGTCGCAGATCGTTTTGTACCTGCCTGAATTCTCTTCCCCCCTCTTCTCCGCCCAATGACGTCGTCCTCGAAGAGAAAAAAAATGACTAAATCCCGTTGTCGCTTAGAAATTTTCCAGGCGCTTAGGTTTTCCGGCGGAAAACAGGAATCCGAGGGGGAAAAAAAGCCATCGAACGGATCTCACTGCACTGGAAAAAACAAGTACAGAAAAAGAATGCAAATTGTATCGTTCAGCTCGATGAAGCTTGTGATTATATCAATGCTGCAAGAAGTTTATCATCATATATATATATATGACACATACTGCTTTTGAAACTAGATCAGATTTGAAAGAGCTCACCGAAGAGAAAGCCCAAGACAGCTTAGAAACACACCTCCAAAGTACTTTACTGAAACAGGTCGAAAAAGTATTACTAAAAAAACAGTTGTAATCCTTTTTCTTAATATTTGCATTTATTCCTTTCTTCTCAACAAACCTTTGCAGTTTTTCACTTTTGAAAATAAAAAGCCAAGAGCATTAGCTTAAGAAAACCTAAAAAAAAAAAAACAAACAAAAAATGCCTGCAGAACTGGTGCCCCTTGGGCAAGTGATATATTCATGCGTCAAACCGATCTTCAAAATTTACTTGATTATGGGTACCGGCTTTCTTTTAGCCAAATTAGATATTTTGAACGGAGAAGCCATCAAAATGATTTCACAAGTTGTGCTAACCGTTTTGCTACCGTGTCTATCTTTTAACAAAATTGTAGCAAATATAGAGGACAAATTCATTAAAGATGTGGGGATCATTGTTTTGAGCTCAGTTTTACTATACGGGACTGGTTTCCTGTTTGGTTGGCTTGTTAAAATTTTCATGCCGTGTCCTAAAAGATGGCACGGTGGAATAATATGCGCAAGTATGTTTCCTAACATTAGTGATTTGCCCATCGCTTATTTGCAAACTATGAACAATAACATTATTTTCACACAGGACGAGACGGACCGTGGCACTGCAATGGTCATTATTTTTTTGGCAACTTTTCTATTTTCACTTTTCAATTTGGGTGGCTTTCAACTAGTAGAAATGGACTTCAAAGATGACCTACCGACAAAGAGCAAAGACGAAGAAGCAAAAATAGAATCTGTGGAAGCACCTCCTGGCATGTCCCCATCACCTTTACCAGCGACCTCCTCTTCAGATACCGCTGGAACTAAAGATAGCAAATACATGAAAACTGACGACAATGGGAAAAATGATTTTGAAATGGAATCTAATGATTCAAATAGCGCAGATTTGGCTTCACTAGACTCAAATTATCATTCATCATCAAATTTACCGTCCACAAACCAGCCCCAACTTTATACGCAGCATGAAGATGGGAAAGTCTCATCTACCGAAACAATAAGCCATCATTCACAATCTCACACGCAAGACGACAGTGTGTCTGCTACCACTTCAGCAAGACCCAGAAGAAGATCCCTTGTTGGCTCAGTTTTGAGTAGAGCCGATAGCATGCATTCATATAGAAATAGCTCTTTGCATTCAAACAAAGATGGCGTATCATCAATGGCAGGTAACAACAACAAGCTTATCAGACAGTATTCAAGAGTCGACACCATGGGTAACCCAATACCGGAGGATTCCTTGGCAAGATACTTATCCCTCCAAGCTCTCCAGCAGGAACAACAAGGAGCTGAAGCACAGGAAGGAGAACAAGCAAGCGTGCGCTCTATGAATACTGGGTTTACGACAGCTCAAGATAACAAATCTTTGATGCACAGAGTCAAGTCTTCCAAGCTTGCCAAAATGGTGACTAATGACGTTGGTATGCATAAAAGTGACATTGATGATTCTGTGAAGGCACTACCGAAAAAATTCCATTTCATGAAATACGCTGTTTTTTTCATGCAAAATTGTTTAAGACCATGCTCTGTTGCTGTGATTCTTGGGTTGGTGTTTGCCTTTATTCCGTGGGTCAGAGGACTATTTGTTACCACAAGTAACGCCCATATTCCAAACGCACCAGATGGTGAGCCTCCATTGAGTTTTATCATGGATTATACCTCTTACGTGGGGGCAGCCTCAGTTCCATTTGGGTTATTGTTGTTGGGAGCCACTTTAGGGAACTTGGAAATCGGAGCTTTGTATCCTGGGTTTTGGAAGTCTGCGGTTGTTTTGGTCCTTTTGAGACAAGTGGTTATGCCTATCTTTGGCGTGCTTTGGTGCGAAAGAATGATGAAAGCAGGGTGGCTAGATAAAACTACTGACAAGATGGTGTTATTTGTGATAGCAATCAATTGGGCCTTGCCAACAATGACCACCATCATTTATTTGACAGCTTCCTATACGCCGATTGACGCTCTTGAAACACCTCAAATGGATTGTGCTTCATTTTTCTTACTTTTACAATACCCGTTTTTGGTTATTAGTTTGCCGTTTTTGGCAACGTACTTTATTAAAGTGCAATTAAGTATGTAAATATTTCCTGCTAAACGAAACCCCAAGAAAGTGGTCAGCAGGAATTGTGCGTGTTATTTCCAAAACTTTATTGCAATTACAAACTTCTATAAACCCCGTAAATATAATTCTCGTTGTTTTTGACAAAACTGTTGATTGTTTGAGACCGCGAATCATCCATACGGCTTACAAAACAAACCAAATTAATAATCAGCTTGTGTTTTTGCAAAATATTGCTAGCAATGATTGGAACCAAGTTGCCTTTTTGATGTTTGACATCTCTTCTCAATTCCACAAGGGCTATCGTGTATCCACCCATTTTCGCAACGCGACACTTATTAATACATGCATGGATCGTTTCAACGGTTTTCTCCAAGTCTACTGCGCAATGGAAACCAGATGATTCGATGGTATTATTAATCTCACTCAAAACAAACAAAATATTTACTTGTTTGTTATCAATCATAAAAGGCTTGACAAAACCAAGATCACCAGTTCTCATAAATGGTTTGCCCTCAACTTCGGTCGTCAATTGCTTTGTCAAAAACTTATCTCTGATCAATTTGCCTGATTGGTCAATCAAACAGTAATTGTCAACATTTTTAGGAGAAGAAACAAATATTTCCCCAAGCTCATTAATGTATGTGTTTTGCCCGTTTTCAGGATTCATTATTCTCAACTCTTCACAAATAGGAACCCCACTATCATGAATCTCAATACAATTTGGCTCATCGTGAGGGTCAACCTCTTTGATTATTCCGACACGCAGACTTTCACAGTCGAGAAAAATTGAAATTGGAGGATAGCTTCTCAAAGATATAAAAGGGTTGAACTTGTTTTCGTAGATGTAGTTTAAGTTACCCATGTTGCATCCTGCTTGAGGATATTTCAGCACAAGTTTCAAATTGGAGTAGTGATCTGGACGACCCTTTACAGGTAACAAAATGTGTGGAATACTTCGTAAAACATTTTCCTTTGCCTTCATCAAAATAAAGGAGAATAAATCTTTGGTCAAATAAAGGTCTTTGATGGTCAAATTTCTCATATCCATGAAGAACTCTTTTGGATCGTGTTTGATATCCGATACAGAATAAAGAGTAGTGGTTGTACCAACATAGATACCCAGCAAACAACTTCTGACAAAACCTATATGTTCTGTGTGACTACATGCTGATAGCAACCTGAAATCACTACTTAAGTGCAGCGCGTTTTTATATTGTTTGCACAAATTTAGTAAAGTGGAAGCGCTCATTGTTGTAACGAGTTTCAAGCTCATGTCGTCACTTTTGTCAACAAAAGCCACCGAGGCTTCACGAACGGCTCCCAATTTTGATTTGATTTGTGACTTGAAAAACTTTATGTTATGTTGGGACTTGACTTTCACTTTTGAAAAAATGGTTACTCTAGGCAACAGGTGTTTAAGCTTTTTGAAAAATTTACCGGTAACTGTGTTGCTGTCCTCAATGTATGTTTGATTCAAAAAATCACAAAAAATCCGTTTGACTTTGAAAGCTTTGACAACTTTTGTAAAAAATTCTGTATCTTTTTGAGGAGTTAATGAGCTTTGGTTAAAAGAAGGCACTGGAATGATGTTGAAACCACAATAGAAAGCCGTTATGATCATGGCGGCATATTCTACAGAGTTTTCACTTACCACAATAATGGAGTCTCCACTTTTTAAAGGTGTTTTGGATTCAACGATTTTCTTCAAATAGGAAGCGACCATGTTGTTGAAATTGTTCCAGGTGATGGACTTGTGATAGTTGTTGCTGTTTTTAGGCGGAGCAGTTGCGTACCCATCGCTGTACGCCAAATCATTTCCTTGTTGATCACATCTAAATTCTAAGATTTCCATAATAGACTTGTATTTGTTAAGTGCAATATGAGTTCTTGTGTCAACTGAGCTATCCACAATGTTGTTGTTGGTGATTTGATAAAACTGCGAAAAGTTGGCTTGTGTGTGACCTTGTCTCAGTATCACCTCTTCTATAGAAGCATGCCTGTAATTGGACAAATGTTGACTAAAAACACTCTCATTTTCACAAGAGGTTCTTGGAATGAAGTCCAGTATAACATTATCCAATTGAAACTTAACAAATTTGACATTCAACTGTGCACTGAAATATTTCTTCTCCACAGTGCTGTTTGCAATTTCCAAAGAGCAATATCTTTTCGGTAAACTACCAACTGGCAAAACCATAATACACGTTGGCTGAATTCTATGGAAAATCCATAAAATTTTGAAAATCTTGTCAACAAAAGCGTTCAATATTTTGTCTGAAGCGGAAGATGGCTCTGATGAAGATTTCACCAGATCACTTTCAATACAAATCACAAGAAAGTGTTCTGATTTGTACTGTGGTAGTTCAAACGCACTGATTTCTCTTACTCGTTCAACGGTTCTGACAATGTTTTCCGTAATGTGCTGCAAATAATGGGTTTGCACGACTCTTTTTTTGAGCAGTCTTGGGTCCCTATTGTGCAAACTCGTTGATAAAGATAGTGAAGATGCTGCATCAGAAGTGGTCAATGCTTGACTTGAAGAAGTCAAATCACACGTGTGCAATCCGTTGGACAATCTGATAAGTTTGTTTTGAAGAACCATATCTTCCACCAAAGACAAAACGTAAATCTTGTTGTTATGCACAAATCCAATCAATTTTGTTCTTAAAAAAGCAGTGTCTGAAGGACACACTTGCATTATTGCTCTGAGTTTCTGAAATGATTGTTGCGTGGCATTGGATTTTTCTAGCATCCTGAACATTTTGTTGTAGTTAAGTTTTGCTTTAAAAACAAAATCGTTAACTTTGTCCATGTGATAAAACTCGTTAGTCATACTTGAGCTGGAAATCCATAATTCTCCAACGGTTGAATCCTGAACAAGAGTTCCATCATCTGGGTTGACAACGGCCAAAAAACTGTCAACTAAAGGAAACCCAAAAGCGGACAGCTTGATATGCTTTTGGGCTGATGAAGATGCCCCTAACATTGGCGTGTTGCTAATTTTAATGACATTATCCTTTAGCGGTTCTTTTTCAATATAGATATCGTCTTGTGTATTGTTTTTGAATTTGATGAAATTGCCGTTTCCCGTGTTGTCTGCACTATCATCAAATTCCGCACCGAAATCATCATCACTATTTAATTGCATTTGGCCATTGACTATTTTCAATTTTTTTGGAGGCACTGAAAGTTGGTCTCTAAAAGAAACAAAACAACCACCAAAATCAGGTAATGTCAATACCGGTGAATAACATTGAGAAGCATCGATACATCCCAAATTTTTTAGCCATTTTTGCACAATCATGTCGGAAACTTCAGTGTCTATTGTTGTACAAGTGGTCAAACAAAATTTGATGCAGCTGAAGTCAATTTTCCGTTTATTTTTCTTTTGCATCAATTCTGGGTTGTCCAAGTAGTTGATGACAACTTGTTTCAATTGCAATTGATCACAGAGTAGGATACTAGCTCTGTATTTGTCAACAATGGTTTCCAAATTACCACTTGACATGGACAAGTAATCTGAGTTTATATGAATCATCAAGTTACCTGAAAAAATGTTGAACAATAGCCCAAAGATAAGTCCTGTGTTACGCGTACTGTCTAAAGAGTTGATAACAGTGTACCGCGTTGCCATGGAACTTGCTGTTCTACCTGGAGGAAGTTTGATGGGTCTTATAACTTTATGTTTTGTGTTTCTAGAGTTGATCACTTGAGCAAATAGCTCAAACTGATTTTCCAAAGTTTTGTGCTTCATCATTACACCCGATAATTTCCCCAACGGTGTTCTGGTAAACTCAATGTAGGAAATGTTTGGAATATTATTGATATTTTTCGCCTTGGAATAAGTCCCCAAATCATTGGTCTTGATGAAATTTATATCTTGGAAAAACTCAGATTTTAGTAACTTTAATTTCCCGTTATTTGTGGTTAAATTTTCCAAATTCTTGTAACAATCATCGGAAATCAAAATATTTTTCGAATTTGTCAATTTAATGATTTCAATTATTTCATTTAGGGAGTAGGTATCAAAACTAACCGGTACCGCAACCATATCGGCGGAAAAACAACCAAATAAAGATACCACAAATTCAATCAAATCGTCTTGATCAAACCATAACAAAATTTTTGCCATCTTGTGGATTTTCTTCTTGTTCTTGGTTAATTCCTGAGCAATTCGCTCTGATCTACCATGCAATTTAGACCATGATACTAGCTTTTCCTTTCCCTTAACATTTATAGTGATAAGTGCGGTCTCCTTTTGTTGAAGAACGGATCTTGCCTGTAAGATGGATGTCAAAGAAGCACCTTTGAACGTGGGTGCCAAAGTTTCAACTCTTGGAAGAATAGGTGTCATTGGGTCGTATTGGTTGGCTATCAGGTCAAAAGGCAGCGATATTTGCGAGGATTTTTTCCGATGATGAAAAGAACTGTTATGACGGTGAATAGACGTCCTCTGACTCAAGGAACTTGTTTTCACCAATGAAGTTTTGGAAGATGGAGTCGTGCTTGTTTCTGCTAAAATGCCATTGTTTTGTGGGGTATTGAATGTAGGTTGTGTTACACTTTCTTGGTTGCGCGTGTTTTGCAAAGAAGAAGCGGGTGTTCCGTTTGTTGATACAGAGGCTAGTTTATGCATAGAATGAGATTCGGGAGTTTGGTAAACTTGCAAATGATTTGGATCAATTTTACGAAGCACGTTGTTGTGACTGCTTGCACTTTTGTTGTCTGAATCAGTAGAGATTCTAGGCTCATACCGGTCAGAAGAAATGCTTTCATTTCTGCTACCATTGTAAGACGTGTATCTTTCAATCACTTGGGCTCTTTTGTTTGTATAACCTTTTTGAGTCAAGTTTTCTTCTCTAAAATCTTGGACCAATTCTTGCAACTTTCGTTGCGCTTCCACTGGAAGGTACTCTGGTATGGAGAAGTCCATTTGATGAGGTGTTACTGTTACAAGTTCTGTGTTCTTTTTATTCTAGTGTGATTTCTTTTTTTGTTTTTATTTTTCTTTTCTTTTAAGCTGAAGAAATCTTTAACTTTTACACAACGAAGCAAGGTTTAATCACTAGCCAGGGGCTGATCCATTTTTATCGCTCGATGCATAAAGCAGAGTTTTTGTTCTGCTTTTTTTGTTCAGGTTTACAGATGTTTCAACTACTAAAAATAAAAACGCTGTTTCCTACAAAAAAAAAAATTTACCTTTGTGACAACCACGCCCAAAATTGTTTGCTTTTGATTGGGTCCCAAATATTCTGAGCAAAATAATATATAAAAAAAAAAAAAAAACCAGGCCGACGCTGACGTTTTGGCCGACAGCGACACAGAAACTCGTTTATATTGTTTAACGAGTTCCAGTGTTAACCAAATGGGACTGGGCTGTGGTACTCGTTTAAATAAAGTCCAAATACAATTATCTCCATACAGGAAAACTCCTTTAAGTAATACTCGTGAGTGTATAAAAAGTAGAGATTAATTACGGATACCATGGTGATGATTTACTGGCTTTGAAACATACAGAATGTGGGATAACTGGCCATTTACAATTTGCAAGCAACAAGTTTGCGACTTTGCGACGTTTTGAACTCCTAAAAGCCACCGTTTTCGTACGTCAGGCACATAAAATTGTCTTCACCCATGTTTGTCAAATAGATCATTTTTTATCTTGAGCTTGGGATAATACATCGCTCTTCATCATTTCGACTCAATTTTTTTTTCCGGTTATTGTGCCTTGGTTTTTTTTTTTTTTCAATAATACAATTTTTCAGGTACAACTCATCTGGAATTTGTTGCCTAATTTTTTTTTGTTTTTTATAATTTTCTCAGAGTTGGTCTTTTTTTTTTTTTTTTTTTTTTTGTCGCATTTCTAGGTTTCCCCTGTTTCTAGAACAAGCAAAAACAAGGTTCGAAGTTTATTTTTTTATTCAAAAACTGTCTTCTTGGCAAAGCTATTTGCATTTGAACTAAATGATAGAAAGAGACCAAAAACTGAGACAACAGCAGCTATCAGTGGGAGCACCTCACACAACAGGATTTTGAACCGATAATATTACATAAGTGAACCAAGAGTAAGAAGCTTCATAAAAAAACAATGGGCCATTTTTTATCAAAAGTCAAGCATAGATGGAACAAAAGCAAGTCATCATCTGTTTACGATTACAAAGTGATTATGTTCGGATTAGACCATGTGGGAAAAACAACCATTTTTTACAAATTGCAAGCGATGACTTGCCACAAGGGAAACAAAGCAACACAATTGATGAAAGATATGATGCATACGGTGCCTACTATTGGGTTCAATTGCGAAACAATTACATATAACGCCAAAAAATTGAATATATGGGATATTGGGGGTCTTAAGATGGAAGCGTTGTGTAGATTCTATTTCCCCGGTGCAACAGATTTGATATATGTTGTTGATAGCTCAGATAGACACAGGTTGGAAGAAACAAAAAAAATTTTTTATGAATTGATTAGTGATAAGGAGTTGGAAAAAATTAGAATCACCATATTGTGCAATAAACAAGATCTTGAAGGAAGTTTGTCAACGCAGGAAATCATTGATTACATGGATTTGGAGAGATATATCGATAAAACAAAACAACAATGGCGTTGTTTTGGTACACAAACTTTACCATCGAGCTCCACTCAAGCCGCTCAACCTAAACGAAAACAAGATGACGGACTTGCACAGTGCTTGCAATGGATTACTTCAAACAAACCTATAAGACCGGAAACCAGAGGCTGACGCTAAGGGATAGTTTTTCTCTGAATATACAAAGAAAGACAATAGCCATGGTGATGGTGTGTAGATTATATGTAATGGATATCTATCAAGTAAGATTGTAATTAGTAACAGTAATAATAATAATGATAATGATAATGATAATAATATTAATAATAATAATAATAATTAAAAAAAAAAAAAAAAAAATTAAAAAAAAAAAAAAAAAAAACCAATAAAGTTCATTACAAAACAATTGAATCAACGGTCCCATTTGAGTTCCCAAAGTATGCGGCAATACAGTTTTTGTTAGGAAACAATCCTGTTTCTACAACCCCAACAATTTGGATCAACTTTGAGTGCAATTCTGCGGGGTTGGCGATTTGACCAAAATTCACATCCAAAATACAATTACAATTATCTGTAACCACTGGACCTGCTTTGAATTGACCACCTTGTCTCAATTGAGATTTTTGGAAACCTTCGATTTTCGCCAATTGGTTTTCCACGTATTTATAAGAGTTTGGAATCACTTCAATAGGTATGCTCCATTTCGCACCTAAATTTTTCACTTTTTTCCTGTAATCTGCCACCACAACAAATTTATCACTACTCAAACTGACCAATTTTTCTTGGAAAAGACAAGCCCCACCACCTTTGATACAATTCAAATTTTCGTCACATTCATCAGCTCCGTCAAAGGCCATATCCAATTTATCGTAATTGTCAATCAACCCTAATCTCAACCCATTATCAATGATCAAATTTTTACTTTGAAAACCTGTGGAAATACAAATAAAATTCAAATCATGTAGAATTTCAGGAAACGTTCTTTTGATTTCCCCTAATCTTTCCGCACAGTAAACCACAGTAGACCCACTACCCACCCCAATAACCAATGGAGTGTCTTCAGTTTTGTTTGCTGTGCTTGCGTTTTCCAACTGTTGTGAGTATTTGGCAGCCACTAGTGGCAAGAAATGGTTGTCTACAGCCAGGTACGATGCCAATCTTTTCGAGCTTTCCAATGGATCGTGGAGTTGTTCAAGATGCTCTACATTGCACAATTGTGTTTTCAAACCAGAAGCTGTGACCAAGGCTGGTGCATGCACGGGGGTCCCACTCGGAGTGCCGATAGGTGTTCCGATAGGTGTTCCGATCGGTGTTCCAATTGGTGTGCCCACGGGGGTTCCAACGGGAGTTCCCGCGGTTGGAATGTTATTTGGTTTGAAGACAGAGTGCAGCGCCGCTGCCGATGAGAAATGTGCTGGGTTCATGTTTATAAGGTGTTTTGTTTTGTTTTTGTGTAAAAGTGTTGTTGATTTGGTAAAATAAAGAGTGTTGAAATTGTTGCCAAATGCTTTGTGATGTGATGTCTTTAATGAAAGTTTTTTGAAAAATGTCAAGGATTCTGTAAATTTTGTGATTGTGGGTCCTGTTTTCATTCGATGCTTCTGTGCATGTAGAAGGAGTAGAATTTTTTGAATGTGGAATGTATCCGAGTCGGTTGAATTTTCGCAGCTGTTTTCTTTTTTATTTTTATTTTTTTTAAAAGATGAAGTTCTGATTTTAGCTAAACCCCAAAGTAGGGTTATATAAATTACTTCAGGAACGTTAGATTAATTACAAGAAACGCATGTCTACTTTATTGGAAAAAAAAATATATTCGTAAAACGAGAGACAGGTGCATCTCCTTTCAACCGCTTCCCCTTACATCCATATAGGAAGACTGCTGTCGGAAAGAATCGAAAAATTATTGGTTCAAAAAAAAAAAAAGTTGGTTAGTCAGATGGTCATGAAGCGAAATGAGTCAGACTTTTTCCAGGAGTGGAACGTGTGTAAAGAGAGAGGCCTCTTCAAAGCGTGCACTTGAGCAGGGGCTACCTGTAATTAATAATATTTAAAAAAGTTGGTTCGATCAAAAATTATGGGTGAAATATTTTTTTTTGGAGAAACGAGTAAACACAAAAAAGAAAAGAGAGAAAAAACCAATTTTCATACGCGCGCATACACTACTGCAAATTATACAAACAAAAAGTTTTACACAAAACATAAAAAAAAGCGATGACACTGAAATTATTATTAGACTTTTCTTTCTCCTTCTTCTTTTGCTTCCTTAGGCCATGTGACACGGAGCACAGTCGAGCGTCTTTTACAGGTAAGGCAGTTTGATTAATAATACTAATAATATTACTAATAACAATACTAATAATAATACTAATAATAATACTAATAATAATACTAATAATAATACTAATAATAATACTAATAATAATACTAATAATAATACTAATAATAATACTAATAATAA
>JFAV03000041.1:1306-73542 GCA_000585475.3 Hanseniaspora vineae
GTGTATTAATTAAATAATAGTTTAATTAATCAAATGTCTTGATAAGGAAATACTATAAATACTATAAATATTATTATTATTATTATTAATAGTAGAGTACAAAATGCATAATAATACACTTTAATGTATTATTATGCATTGATATTATACGACACAAATGGAGATAAAACAATCAAAACAATCAAAACAATCGGATATTAATCAGTATAGAAATATTTAATATTATTAATATTCTTTGGAGTACAAACACTTCATATCCCTCCCCTTCCCCCCAAAAGGGATAAAAGGAAGAATGGGGAATTTTTTTTGTAATTATGGTAGATTTAGGTGAACTTAATGTTATACGATAATAAAGATTGAAAATGGGGTATATGTGTATGTTTGTGTGTTAATATGTTAATATGTTAAAACTGTAATTAAACTTTCTTATCAAACTTAAAGTATACATATATATATATGTATATATAAATAAATGAAAAACTTCTATTAATTATCTTGATATGGTAAATGAATATATTAATATTTGATTATTTATTTACTTATTTACTTATTTATGTATTTATGTATTTATTACTCAACTTCATATGGAAACGTATATAAACATTTAAGTATTAATTAAAATATTTTGATTGTTTTATTTTTATTCTTTTTTTGATTATTTATGTGTTTTCATGTAAGAGTTTGTGATTCCCAGATGATCCCAAGAGTATTAATTTTTTTTGTAGGAATAAGAAGAAAAGAAAAACACCCAACAGTGATATAAAAGAGAGTAGAAAAAAACGTTAAAATGAGTGGACTAGTAGATAATATTGTATTCAAGTACAATGAAAATGATTATATCACTGATTTATTAAATACTAACACCAGATATCAAAATGATACCACTACTCAGGATTTCCAAATATTTGATATTGAAATCAATAGACCAACAACTCCACAAAATAAGATATTACCTGAAAATGAAATATTTGAAGAAGATTTTGGTAAAAAAAATGGTACGAATCCTATTGAGAAAAACAATGGTTTCCTTAATAACATTCAAGAGTTGACAGAGATTAGACTAACTACAGAAAACTACTATCAATACTATAATATCATGGGTCCTAATCGTTTACTACCTAATATACAAATACCTGAAGTTAAGAGTAGTGGCAATAGTCAGCAAAAATTAGGTTCACCTTTTATTTACAACAAGTCATTAGAAAATGAAAATGAAAATGAAAATGAAAATGAAAATGAAAATGAAAATGAAAATGACTATGATTTTGAATTTAAATGGGACTATGAAAATAATTGTGATAACAGTTTATTGAATGATTATACTGTATGGGAAACTGATACACCAATGTCATTAAATATGGATCATACAATTAGTACTAGTAGTAGTAATAGCACTAATAGTAATAGCCGTACATGTGAAACGGGTACAGCAAGCTCTATCAATATGAACAAAACTACTAAAATTAAAACTAAACTAACCTCTGGAGAAACACCATTGTCCAATGGTAACAGCTCACTAGAAACAATTAAAGGCAGTTTAACCAGTGCATTTAAAAGCACCACAACCAGTGGGTTCAACAGCAGATCCCGCACAAGAAGACCTAGTAACGACTACCACACATTGAAGAGCAACTTCATGCAAGCAAAAAACAATGCCACCACCACCACCACCACTCAAACTAAAAGACTCTCTGATGTGAAAGAACTTAATGAAGGTCTTAAGATATTCAAAAAAAGATCCACGACAGATGCAAATAGTATGTTGACAACTATGGGGTCTAATAAAATTGCTCTTCCACAATCACAACTGAATTACTATAATAATGATAATAGACTGCATTTTAATAATAAATTGGTGCAGAAATTAGAAAATTATCTTGTTTCAATGCCAGATGATGACTATGGGAAAATGAGTGTAAATTATGATCTCTTGGATGAAAAAAAAGACACTCAAAGTGAGAGACGACTTGGAGAGATTGGTGTTAGGTTGGGTAAAACATATTATTGATGTTTTTGAATTTTGAGTATTATTTATTTTATTTTTTTTAGGTTTTTTTAGGTTTTTTTAGGTTTTTTTAGGTTTTTTTTGCATAGGAAAAAAAGCGAGCAAGTGAGTTAATAAATATAGCATATATAGTATAGTGATTTAATGATTAATTTTAAATTAATGGAAACCATGGGCTTGTTCTCGGTGAAAATGGCATGGAGCAAAGTAAGTGATGCAGAAAGTAATTGCACGTGATTGCTTTTTAACGCCAGCATCTTAAAATAAATCAACTCTGTTACGCAATCTTACTATATGTATTTTCCTATATCTTCCTATGTCTTCCTATATATGACCCACTCAAACTACATAATCTGGTTATTTTCAATAATATACAATCCTTCTTTATATTTCATATCAAAACAACTTGCTTTCAAATATTTCCATCCTAAATAATGGCTGCAACACAAACAATAGATATTACAACAATCGTATTCTCCAGTCATCATTTTCACAGTAACACATTCTCCATATTTCACATTATTCAGATCATAAACCAACATCGCAGCTCCTGTTTTCCCTCTGTAATTTTTACTGATCAAATTTTGTTTGTATTGGAGTACAGTACAGCATTTGTTACATCTGTAAAAAATGTTTTTGCCATGTTTTTTACCCTTCTTTGGTAAAGATTGTTCAAGGTTTAAATGTTCGTGAGGATGTGTGTGAGTGTAACTCTGCACAAGATAATCCTCGTCATCGTCGTCGTCGTCGTCAGCATCAGCATCATCGAATCCGAGAAAATCATCATCCAGAGAGTCATCATCGTCCATGAAAATATCGTCTTCATTCTGTTGACTAAAAGTCGTCGATTCGTTTTCAAACAGTTCACTATCAAGACCTTCACTGCTGTCTTCATTCTCCATTTCGTCACTCCCGCTCCCTTCACTCTCACTATCACTATCACTCTCTTCACTGTCATCATCACTTACATCATCTTCATCTTCTCTTCCCATAGCAATTTTCTCTTTTATACGTAAATTTTCAATAATCTTGTGATGTTCCACACTAGCCCATTTTCTCAATTCATTCATTTTGTGTTTTTGTTCCTCCACTTCTTGTAATTTATGCTCTTTATTTGCTTTGTAATAGAGTGTTGGGTTTCCTTGATATTTTAAGTTACCTGATTCATAATATGACTCATTTGTTCCGCTATTTTCCTTATTCAAATTTTTCTGAAATGTTTCATTTGCATCACATAAGAATTTCCATTGGTTTTTCAAATTGATAATCTCTTTTTGCATACCCAAATCATCACTCTTTTCATTAACATAGCAATAAAAACTGTTTGGATTATTACTATTATTTCCACTACTACTCTCATGATTATTCATTGTACTCTTGATGAATCTTGCTCTTGCCATTTCAAAATTTTGTTTATCATACTCTGTAGCTTTGATCTTCTTGTATTTGTATGCATGCAAACACTCATTGATATCCAATTCATCATCGTCATCGTCATCATCATTGTCATCATCATCATCATTGTCATCATCATTCTCTTTTATGTCTGTGCTAGCATCAAAAGGATATATGGAACTCTGCATATGAAACTGATTCAGTTCTTCCAGTCTTTTGGTCAAAGACATTCCCATACTTTCTTTTCTCCCTATGATCTGTGTACTACGCATTGGAGTTTGCAGGTGATTATTATTATCATTATCATTATTATTATTATTATTATTATTATTATTATTACTAATTAAACCACTATTATTCAAACTCGGAGTCATACCATTCAGAGTATTATTCTTTTTATATTTCAGTGGAGTACTAATATTAGAATAAACCGTTGTTGCTGATGCAATGGTAGAAGGTCTTCTTCTCAGTGACATAAGTGAGCTTGCATCTACTGAGTAGAAACACGATTCGTTGTCGTCATTTTCATTTTCTTTCTCTTTGCTTTCGTTTTCTCTCTCTTGATCTACTACCGTCTCATTCGAAATATGTCCATTATAAGCATGACTCTTATCATAAGAAGTATAGGTTGAATCCTTACTACCACTTCCCACAGACAATAACGGTGTGGCACCATCTCTTGTACCCATTGAATTTGCTGAACTGGTTTCACTCAACGACTTCCGATTGTGATCGATAACTTGCGTTGCAGTAGTATCATCTGCATTTGTGATACTCAATTGATCCATCTGTTCCACTCTCTTGCTCTTGTTCATGTTCATGTTCTTCTTCTTCTTCTTCTTCTGCAGCAGCTGCTGCTGCTGCTTTTTCTCTCTCTCAGTACTGTAACTATTATTAGGTTGGAAAACTTGTCTCTTGTGTTCAGCTTCAACTCTCATATTTTTCACATATCTTTTCAAACCTCTTTGAATATGCATGTCATATCTATACTGATCTCTAGCAAAATTCTCATACAATCTTTCAAACGGATTATTCAACACATCATTCTTGTATTCTCCTTTGTCTATGCCTTCCTCTCCTTTTCCTTCTCCTTTTCCTTCTACTTCTACTTCAACTTCTCCTTCTTTTGAAGTGGGAAGATAGTGTGAATTGGGTAGATATATCAATCTATAAATCATTCTGTGGTGTCTTCTTGTGCTGCGTTACTCAATGTATGATTTTTGCGTATATGTATCTCTTTCTCTTTCTTTCTCTCTTTCTCTTTCTCTTTCTCTCTTTCTCTCTCTCTTTATATATATATTATATTATATTATATTATATTACTCTACACTGATCTATTCACTCTTTTGACGTCTATTGTCTGTCTATATGGTTGGTATTTTTTTTTTTTTCAATTGCACTGCACTTCTTTTTGTAGTCTAATGTATCTGTTGATTGTGGTGTCTCTGTGTGTGTGTGTGTGTGTGTGTGTGTGTTCTATGCAATACAATCTACCTCATCTACATATCCTCATTGTCAAAAAATATCATCCTGATCATTAATCAAATATAATCAACCTTTATATACTGCCATTCACTTCAAGAATAAAACCTTTGTAAACTCTTACACCATACTATTTACACAGTGCACTTACTAACTGACTTACTTACTTTCTTACTTACTTACTTGATTACTTGCTTACTTACTTACTATCGCTATATAATCTACACTCAAGTGTATTGGTATGGGGTACCCTTATTAATCAGCGTTTTCATGACTCTCTGCGCAAACATACAGTGCACTAACAGATAATCTCGTGTAACCGCGCAGACAACTCGTACAAGAAAACCAACTAGACTGTACTATAAATATACACATTCACTATTGCTACCATATTACTAGTATAGATTATATAATACATCATTTCATATCAGAGGATATTATCATATCATAGTAGAATAACAACAGTAGTAGTAGTAGTAGTAGTAGTAGTAGTAGTATTATCATTATTATAAATAACCATTTTGTAAGGAATGTCCTAATATGACAAATACTTTAAGAAGTAACTCATGAGTTTTAGGACATTTTGTATCATTGTACATATCATATCATATCATATCATACCTAGTGTTTTATCAATAAAAATGACTGATTGAAGATAGTCCATAAATAAATAGTTATTGTGATACTATAATAAGATTATGGAGTTGTCTCTCTCTCTCTCTCTCTCTCTCTCTCTCTCTCTCAGAGGGGTGTACGTAAATATCAACGCCATTCCTTCACCCCTGATAAGTAAAAGCATCCTATAGCCTTTTAACGTCCTATACCAAGATAAAGTAGAAGATAAAGTAGAAGATAAAGTAGAAGATAAAGTAGAAGAAGAAGAAGATAAAGTAGAAGAAGGAGAAGAAGAAGAAGAAGAAGAAGCTACATGCAACAAAAAAAAAAAAAAAACAAGCACGTGACTGTATGGAAAAAGATAAGGGAAGTTCTTTTTGTGGCGAAAATTTTCTTGTTGTTACCCTGACTGTGCAAATTTTATGTACTATTGTCAACTCTGTTAAATTATACGTGTAAATAGTTATTCAAATAGTTATTCAACCTTTATGCCATTAAAATCGAACAGATATACAGGAATGACGAAACTTTGCTTCAAAACAACAAGAACGGCGAGCAGAAAAGAAACCTAAAAGAGTCGTATAGTTGACAGGAAATATGGCGAAAAGTACGGGCGTGCATGGTAGTGCCCATCAAAATGACGACGACGATGAACAATTCTTATATGGAGATGCTGATGATGATGATCATAATACTACACCTACTGCAACGAATGATGGTAGTAATAGCAAAACAAAAAAGAGGAAATTGGGCAGTGAAGTGGATGATGACTTGGACGATTTGTATGCTCCTGAACCTGAGGGTGAAACAAAAGCCAATAAAGGTTCACCACCAAAGAAACAATTGAAGTTGTCCAAAGATGAAGGTCAAGCAGATAATAATAATAATAATAATAAATATAATAATGATGGTGATGATGATGGTGATGATGATGGTGATGATGATGGTGATGATGATGATAAAAGTGGGTCGGAATCGGAGTACGAGACCGATGAAAGTGATGACGTGCAATTTATCATTGGGACAGGGTCAAATCCACAACAACTAAGTTCCAAATCTGCACCGGCTACTACAAATACTTCTACCACTACTACAAATACTACTGAGGGCTCTGAAAGTATTGCTAGCGCAAATAAGGACCTCCAAGACGCCTTGCAGAAAAACAGTATCTCCACCAATCCCTTGATAGATCTAGATGCAAAAGGGTTGTATGAAGGACAGCCGATTGAAGAAGTGGATCCTGAAATTATCAAGGAAAAACCATGGAGAGGAGCTAATGCGAAGATGAGTGATTATTTCAATTATGGATTCAATGAAGCAACATGGATGGAATATTTGCATAGACAAGAAAAATTGTTAACAGAATATGATCCACAGAAACTGCTACAGAAATTACTTTTTTTACAACAACAGGGGAAATTAAATAATGCACAGGATAATAACAAGACTTTTAATAGCGGAAATAATAGTAATGGAGAAAATTCAGAAATCAGTAATCTAGCAGGAACATTGACATACCAACAAAGACAACAACAACAGGATCCTCCATTACCGGAAAGTGTAAAAATGAATAAAAACATGAATGGAAGTAACTCAAATATGATGAACGGAATGAATATGAATATGAACATGAACATGAACATGGCTCATATGCCAATGGGCAATATGAATAACAGCAACATGAACAGGAATATCCCAGGGCAGCCTCCGTTCCCAATGCCGATGTTCGGTGGATTCCCGCCTATTCCTTTCCCCTTCAACGTTCCAATGGGCAACATGTCCCCTCCTCCTCCCAAAAAATAGTAACTTTTTTGCTAAAATATCTTTATATGTATATAAATTACAAAATTTTAAATCAAAAGTCCCCGCGCAATGGCACTTTGTTGTTTTCCGCAAATTCTTGAACCCATGGCTGATGCGTGATGTTCAATTGCACAACTTTCTCCAAATGCACAAGCCACTCGATTTTCTCTTCATGACTGTCAGCGATAAACTTGATGACTTCACCGTTGTTGAACAACAGTTGGAAATACTCATGCACCAAGGGATTACTCACGTTTCTTTTCTGGTTTGGCTTGGCGGCGCCACCGTCATCACAATCAGTACCGTAACCTCTTCCATACAAAACTTTCTCCACATTCAACATGTTAAACTTGACTTTTTCACTCTTGGTCAACTCATGGTACCCGACAAGATCCACGCCGTCCAGTTTGAAAAACCGTCTGCAACTCATCATGTCACTAGTGATGTCGCCGCCTTCTTGCCATAGCCAGCCCTCGTACTGGATCTGTGCCTGTTCATTATATTTGTCAATGATCTTCAAAGCTTTCTCCAACGTCTTGGGGAACCGCTCCAAATTGTTTTGTCTGGGCAAATAACAAACGTCCAGCTGCAATTTCCCAATGATCTTGGGTTTCCCACCACTTAGATGGTGATTGTTTGAGGTGATGCTGTTTCTGTTGTACTTCGCACTGCTTTGGTCCCACTTGTTGTACACCGGTAGGAACAAACTCTGTGTTTTGTACCTGTACTCGCTCAAAAACTGCAAAGTAATGTCAAAATCAATAACACCAAAGGATCCATCAGGTGCAATGACTTTATTCCAATGATCTGGGCTAGGTTTCACCATTTTTTTCGTGACTATTTGATACTCAACTCGAGTGTTTCTCTTGGTCATGTCCCCACTAGAACGATTTTGCTGTGAAACATTGGATCTCTTGTTGGATTTTTTCGATGATTTCCCAAATTTGAAAATGGAAGAAAAAGAGCCTGATTTCGAGGACTGCTGTGACTGTGGTTTTGACAAAGACAAATCATTGTTTGTAGGCCCTTGCACATTGGGTTTTGGCACATCTGACACATAAACCGGAACTTTCTCGTGCACTTCAACAATCGTATCAGGGACCTTCCGGTATTTCAGCTGCAATGTCAATTTCACATTCATCAACGAAGTTTGAGAACCAATATCATCATCTTTCAGTGGCAAAATTGTTTCAAACTCGGTACCAGAAAATGCAACATTAACAGAACCATCCTTGTTAACGCTTTCTTCAGTGATTTTTTCCCATGGCGTCTTGATCAGATTGATCCCGTTATCAAAAACAAGAGAAAATTCAGCCTCTCTCTTGTCGAAACTCCCGCCTTGTTTGAAGCAAGAAAGATCGCTCAGTTGACAAACACGAACATAAACTTGGCCCATATCAGAAAACTTGTCACTTTTCACTAGCTTATACTGCACATCAGGATCAAATTGCACACTAGGTTTTTCAGGCTGAACAACATCCACATCAGTAACAGAAACAGTCGGTTTATGGGTAGATCTGACTTTGAAAGGGCTTCCAATGTGCAATTTCTCTGGAGACTCTTTGTTCACAAAACTTCCATCTGACCTGGTTTTATCAACAGTCGGCGTGCTTGGTGCCTCAACAAAGACATCTTCAATAGGATACAAATCAACAGGTTTCAGATTAGGAGTTTCTGGCTCCTGCGTTTGTGTCACAACTGGTAAACTCTCAATAACAACATTGCTGCCTTCACCCTTTATCATATCGTTGATGTTCATTGTTTGAACGTTGTTTTCGACTTGAATGTCATGGTCTTTGAAAATATTCATCCCACTAACCAAAAACTCTCTATCCATCATTGCACTGTTTCCTGTAGCCATAGTGGAAGCCCTGAACGGATTTGAACTTGCTGCATCACGATCGTTACTCTTGGAAACTGTAAATGGAAACTTTTGAGTAACACTTGGTTTCAAAATGTTTCCGATATCATGAGAATCATTTTTTGTGTGTACCTTGCCAGGGGATGAACATGTTTTTGATTCACTTTCAGTAATCGTTTTATTTTCAAAAGATTTGTTCCGAGGTGGACCATTCCAGATTTGAGGCGATTCAGATGTAGGCAAACTAGCTTCTCCACCATCTTGAGTCTCATTCCACAAACTAGACTCTGAATCAGCGCTCTGCATTTGCTTCATGATTTCATCATTTAGGTCAGTGTCGGGAAGGTCCAAATCAGGCAGCAAGGAAGCTCTCCATGATTCGATAAAAGTTCTTTCCTGATTTCCAATCACACACTCCGTGTCTTTTTTGCTGCTTGGCTCATTGGCAGTATTCATAACTTCACCAACTTTGTCTTTATTCAGGGCATTATCGTATTCAGTGCTTGAGCATGAAGTCGCCCTTGATGAATCAGGGCTATGCATACTTTTGAGTTTATCATGATTGGACACAACTCTTGAAGTATTACTCAATGTCGTAACTTCCTCATTTTCTGCAACTGTGTGGAAAAATTTTGATGATTTGTTCATTTCAAAAGTTTTTTGAATAGCTTTAGACCTTATAGTATTTCTTCTCAAAGGGTCCAAGTTTGTTGTCAATGGTTTGATTCCCGGAGTGTCTGTATAGTACACGTATTCTTCGTTTTCGTTCACATCTTCATCAAACGTTGCAAATTTGAGCAAGTCATCATAACGATTGTGTATGTACTGGTTTTCAGAATTGCTGATGATTCTTGCTTTGAACTTGAAATCCTGTGTGAGTTTTGGAGAAATGAGGCGCTGTTTTATTGTGCCTGCAGACTGAACAGCAACACTGTTTTTGTCTTCATTCTCAGCGGAAAGCCCAACGCTGCTTGCAGGAGACAACTGATGAGGCTGCCCACTGAACTGAGAGGATTTAGAAGAAAATTGCGGAGACGGGGTTGTTGGATTATTTCCCGTAATATCACTATTGCCTTTATAAAAAGTTGGAGGAGGCAAAATGTCTTCAATATCCAGTGTTTCGTCACCCATTGTTGTCGTTTCGTCTTCGTCTTCAGCTTGATTTTTCATCTCGGATTCTAGCTTGTTTGTGTCAGTTTGCGCTTGGAGTTCGTTATTCATTAAAACCCGTTTTTGTCCAGAAAAAACATCTTCATCAGCTTCTAGAGTGAAACGTTTCTCCATTTCTTCAGTAGCGCTTTGAAAGTCGTCATCTGTGGTCCATCCATAGCTAGAGATTCTTCTGTTGTCTTTAATTTTGTTTGCAGTAATTATTTTTTTAGTACTCTCAACATCAAGACCATGAGTGTACAGACCCAATGAATTGGTGCTACTGTGTCTTGTTGAGCGGAAACTTTTATTATTTTTAGGTATCTGAAATGCAAGACTTTCATTTTCACTTTCAGTATTACTCTCTAAGCTTCTATTGTAGCTCGCATCATCATCATCATCATCATCATCATCATCATCATCGTTATCTTCATCACTTGTCACTTTTTGTGCTGGCCCTTGTTTTTTGTTGACAACACCCCCGTAATCATGAGTTTCCTTTTCATTTTCACTTTGATGTTGCAAAATAAGTGTGTTCAAATTTTTCGATATGTTCGATGAAACAGGTGTAACTTTGTTTGGAATAGTATGTATTTCTTCAATATCCAGTATGAAGTCGCTTGGGTGTCTAAAATTTTCGCTGTGAATGATAGTGCCATTACTTGCTAAACTCAGCACAGATTTGGTAGGACTTTGAGATAGTCCTTGAGATTGATCCAAAGATCCTGAAGATTTCGAGTAAGCTAATATAGATGTTATTTGTTCCATTTCAGCAAGCAAATCTTGCGTCGCATCGTGTGTGCTCATGACGTTTCTCAAATTGCTTGTTGTTTTTAGCTTTTGATTGCAGTTTCCTATTCCCCATTGAAGTACCAACAAAAAAAGGCAACAACAATGTTTTACAGAAAACTCATTTAATTAATTGTGCTTATATATATATACATATATATATAATTTAGCATAACGCATGGATTGGCGTAAACCTCAAACACATTGGACATAAATTAAATTTTCAGTAAACCAAGCACTAGAATTCTTATAAACGTTCCTGAAATGTGGGCCAAAATAAAAATGGCCTTGTTTATATGGTTGTCTCAATTAGGAAATTTATAAACATTTGCGTATGAATCCTCGGCAAAAACACCAATTTAACTCCTTTTCGTTATACCGAGTTTGCAAAGTGCTTTTTTTTAAATTATTTTCGTACAAAACTTAGTATCACGTGAAATCTGAACCTTAAAGGTTGTCCGAGAGCGAGTTTCAAAGTACACACAATGGGAGGCAACCATAGAAAGCGGGATTTATATGCTGGAAGGAAATAATGTGAGCAAAAAAAAACGAGAGAGAGAGAGCTGTTACAAAGTTCGAATTTGTCAATCTAAAAATATCACAGGTACCTAAATTGTCTTCCTCAACGTTTGCTTGTTTCATTCAGTAGGTATAATCAGATGCAAGTTATTTTGGATTTTGAACATTTCAATTTCCCGACAAGTGTAGTTTTTCATTTATATTTGGGAACTTCCAAATTGAGAGTATATTTCAAATTAAAAAAAAAATAGTAAAACCAAGAATGGAAGGACATTCAGACAACACCAGTGGTTCTCATCACAGCCACCAAAATCGTAACCAACACCACCAACACCCTAAAGAGAACAACAATGCCAGTACTAGCACATCAAATTCCAACACTGCCTCTCACAGCACCACCACCAAAGACCTCATCAAAAAAAGATTTGGAAGAGCAGTATCCACATCGAGCACAGCCTCAACCTCTTCCTCTACGAATGGTTCTTCATCCTCAACGGCTTCAACGGCCAATTCTGCAACTCAAGCTCCAATACCCAATGTACCAGTTTCTATGTTGCCCAACTATCCTTTACAAAAAATCCCAGAAATTAACGTTAACGAGAAAGGCGAACTGTTGTACGAGAGTATTCCTCTTTCTGACGGCAGTTATCATGAAAATAGTGATGGTATAAATAGCTCAGATAATCTGGAGTACGACGTAACTATTGGTTCGGGAGATAACAACAGCACCTCGAGTCTTGGACATTCAAATAATACCAATCTGCCTCAAACACCAACAAGCAAAACGCCTCCCAAAACCTTGGGTTCTTACAGAAATAGGGCAGGTAAATTTTCAAACACACTAAGCAACTTGTTACCCAACATTAGTGCGAAATTACATCACTCCAAAAAGGGCAGTAACAAGACTACCGCTGGAGAATCTCTAAATAGCAAGAGTAATGCCAATAACAAAAACAACAACGACACAACCGGCTCAGGGGAAACGTCTAGCAACACTAATTACAATGTTTCAAATTTGATGAACAAAGTGAGTAACATACGCAGTACCTCCAACAGCTCAACACCCTATCTCGATTCTCCATCGAGCAAAGATCGCTTTTCAATGGATTCTACATTACCAAGCTCTGCAAATGGGATTGAGTCGTCTTCAAATAGTCATCTTTTGGGAAGCGTCACTCCTCCTGAACTGCCTTTGCACCCTAGCACCAGCGCTAGTATGCAATTGGCTATTCCTTTTCCGAGGAGCTCTTTAGACTCGTTATCATTTGCATATGATCAACCACAAGGAGCAGGTGTTTTGCCTGGTGCATCCAGCATAACAGGGGCTGCTTCAATAATGGGTACGAGAACAAGAAACAATACAATCAATTCACAAATCACATCCATTTCAGGGAATTATGCAAGTAACATATGGGCAGACAATCCACAGCCTTTCCCACAAACATTGAGTTCTGGCATAAGCACTTCACATAACAGTGGAACAAAGCACACCATTAAAAACAACACTGCCAACAATGGTGCGCAGGACTCGTATTTTGCTTTTGATTATGGTAATCCAGCAATGAACACTACAAATACCAACATGAATAAATCTCAAACGTCTCACTTGCAAGCATCATCAAACTCGTGGAGAGCACGTTCCAAATCAAATGCTTCTTCCATGTATATGGATGCTGCTGGCCAATACTACGATCAGGCTTCTACTAATGAGCACCCGCCTTCTTATATCACTACCAAAGCCACTGCAGCCCAGGATGGAGGTTTTTATCAAAACTCTAGTGCGGGGCCATATTCAACAGTCATTCCGCCTGTGGTCGGTGATGATATAGATCCGAAATCTTTGAATTGGGTTACAACAGATGTTACTGCTCCACCAATCAATCACGTCGCAAATATTCCTCCAACAAATACAATCACAATTTCCAACATTTTTTCTTTGCAAAAGCAACAAACAGAAACGCTACTTTCAAATGCTATAAATTTGACCTCTTCGTCAGTGGCAACTTTGTGTTTGTCCTTTGGGCCCGTCGTTTCCACTAGAACTTTGAGTGGCTTAAACTTGGCTCTTGTAGAATTTCAAACAATTGACAGTGCCGTGAGGGCCAAAGAATTGCTCAACAATAGAGAAATTTCCATGCTGGGAATTCCAAGCATAGTTTCGTTTGCTAAAATCATTCCTGTAAATGTTAGGTCAAATTCCATCACTCCAAGCTTGCAAAGCATCAAGGCGGCCAACGACAGTCAAATGCTACAACCTAGAAGTTTGCTTCAAGAACAGCTTCTTAATGGTTCTTTGAGTTTCCAACAAAATGGGAACATTTCTATTCCAATGTTTACCAAAGGATACGAACAAAGTATTGATTCAAACGTTTCTTCAAATTATTTGCCTATACCAAGTGCGAACTACGTGAACAACAGCTCCCATTCTAATTTGAACTTTTTAGCTGCTAACAAAACTCATGGTTATAGCTTCTCAAGCATTTCTAATAACAATCACAATAGTAATAGCAGCACAAACAATCACAGCAACAGCAATGGGTATAACACTGGACATGGTTCAAATTCAATCATGGAAAAAGAAGAATGTCCTTTCAAACTACCTCCCCCAGAATTAAGCCATAAAATTGATGAGTTGCATGAAGTAATCAACAAATTTATAGAGAACGAGACTAGCTACAACAAAAATGAGATTATTGACGAAACTCAAATACAATTGTTAATCAAAAAGTCTTTGAATTACAAGGGCACAAAAAAAACGAATGATTTTGGACCATTGCCAGAACCGTTGCAATCTAAAGTTTTTGATTCTCCAACATTGAGAGAATTGCGCAAAATGCTAGACTCTCACTCATTGTCAGACTTGGAAACTGAGCAGCTAGCTCTATGCATGCTGGATGAATTGCCAGAGCTATGTTCTGACTATTTGGGTAATACTATTGTTCAAAAACTTTTTCAAAACTCTTCTGAGATTGTGAAAGACATTATGTTAAGAAAGACAAATAAATATTTGACCTCTATGGGTGTTCACAAGAACGGTACGTGGGCTTGTCAAAAAATGATAACCATGTCTACAGAGCACCCAAGCAACAAAAATTTAGTGGTTGCTGGTATCCAAGACTTTTGCGCACCTTTGTTTAATGACCAGTTTGGTAATTATGTCATTCAATGTTGCTTGAAGTTTGGTTTCCCTTGGAACAGCTTTATTTTCGAAAGTATAATTGCAAACTTTTGGACTATTTGTCAGTCAAGATATGGTGCCAGAGCAGTGAGAGCATGTTTGGAGGCGACAGATATCATCACAAAAGAGCAGTTGATTGTTCTTTCTGCAATGATTGTGATTTACTCAGAGTACCTATCAACTAATACCAACGGTACTTTGTTGTTGACGTGGTACTTAGACACCTGTCCGCTACCTCACAAGCAAGAAATTTTGACTCCAAGATTGATTGACCATGTTGTTGAATTGAGTTGCCATAAACTAGCTTCTTTAACTATTTTAAAAGTCTTGAATCACAGAAATGAATTTAAAGCAAAAAGACAAATAGTGGAGACAATATTTGGAGGGTCGCCAGATTTCAGCAAAAATAAAAACTACAGCAGCAAATCTAAAGAAAGCAATGTGCAAGACGTTGATACAAAGGACTTGCAAAAAAATGATGAACTTAGTGCAAAGTCTCACCAGAAAAACACACCGCTTTTGAAAAAACACAGTTCAGATGACGTCACGGGAGATATCAAAAGTGTGACAGAAAACAATAATGAGTACAGCACTTTGATTAGCATTTTAAGTGACACGAATTACGGACCTACTTTTATTTATAAAGTTTTGTCCTTGTCGTTGCTAGACTCCCAGGTCAGAGAGTATGCAATTCAACAGGTGAAAAGTCTTTTGATGAATAGTGATCCTTCTTTGGGTAAAATGGTTGCCAACGCAAAAGCACACAGAAAGTTGATGGAGGAAATTGGCCTAGGTAGTACAAACTTGAGCTCTTCTAATAATACGTCCCCTTCTGCTCACCAAGTCAACGTTCATTCACAGCGCCATAACAGCACAGATATGCTACTGATGGTTCCAACAACCTCTTCGCAGCAGGATGTCAACGGAACTTATTCTGTTAGTGCTACGGGAAAATCCAATGCTACAAAGCAGCCATCACTCCATCCCAAAGTTCCTAGTCTGAGCCACATTTTTGGAAATTCTTCATCAAATGTTACCAACGGTGATCCTTCTGTACTAAGCGAGCAACAGCAACCACAACATTTGGCTGCAGGACAACACTTGAGAAACTTATCTGTAGGAAGTGTTTTGAGCACTAAAAGCACTCGTTCGAGGGGATTTTCAACTGGAGCATCTAATTTCAATACCAACGCAAGTGGTGCTACAATGATGCCAGGAGGCTTTTACAATTTTGCCTCCGCTTCCGGAACTTCAAACGGACATTATTCACATCCATCCACCTCGTCCGTAGCTTCACCGCCTGCTCAAATTCCCGAAATGGGCGGAATTCTGCAAACAAGTGCTTTATCGTCAACACAGACCATTAGCTCGAATGACAAAAATAACTCATCGCAAGCCGGTAACAATCAAAACTCAAATTCCGTGGGAAGCAACTACTACAACGGTTACGGCTCTTACATGAGCTGATGGTTCGATTTTTCTGTGTTTTTTTTTGCCTTCTTTTTGTTTCATCTAGTCAATCAAGAAGTGCGCTACCCTGAATGATGAGAACTTCTGTGGCTATGTCTTTAGAATCTTTATGCTCTTATTTTTAATAATTATAAGAAAATTAATTTGAACTTTCCTCAAATATTTATCAATTTTGTCACCCGACCGACGACTGTGCACCCTTTTGTCTTATCTGCGATGTACACAATTTTAGTAGGGATGCGTTTTTTTCCACTTTTCTTGAAATATTTTTGATTATCATTTGGTGAACACTTTACCCTCCAATATGTGTTTGTAATCATCATCCGAATAAGGAGTGAAAGTCTGATTATTAATGGTTCGTTTACATGCGAACTAAAGACATCCTCACTACAGGCTAATCTTAAGAACGCTGCGAATCATTAATACTTATAAACTGCAGATTTTAGTTTTTTTTCTCCAAGACAAGGAATAAATAGAACAACAAAAAAACGCTGCATTCCATCTGCAAATCAATTTTTAACATTAAGGCACTTATCAGCGGTAACAGAGGAAATTATATATTTTCTTTTACACAAAGACTAGCAAGAAAATTGCCAATAGTTTGCTTTTTACAGAGTTCTCCTTATATTTGGCTCTTTTAGTGAAGCGTTTAGCCTGCAGCAAACTTTTAAAGGGTCCACAAAAACCAACTGCAAACATGAATAAAAATAATGAAAGAGGTCAGTCAACAAACCACAACGCAACAAGTTTTACTCAAGGGAACGACAGAGACTCTGGTAGGTTTCTCAATCTTATTCCCGATGAAGTCGGAGCTACTGATACTGAAGCAAATCCGACGCACACCATCGACAACACGACTTCTCGCCCTTTAAACCACAACATGACAAATTCCATCAGTAGCAACACTTTTCTTTCCAGAGCCGACAACCGGGTCATAAGCTGGGAGAAATATATACAGGAAGAAAATCAGCTTGAGGTTGCACCGCAACAAACACAAGATTCATCCCAACGAAGCAACCAGCAAATTCAGCTTACATCTTTAGCACATTTGGTGGCGTCATCTGATCCTGAATTTTGGAAAGCCATGAGTCAAAACTTCACGAGGGTGAGTACGAATAACAAATACGCTAGGGCGTACGATTTAATCATGGAGCATCATGTGCTTCTTCGTACCAAAGTTGTGGAAATCATTTGTGAAAGCAAAAAGAAATATCATGATATTTACAAATCATTGGAAATGGATAGGGCTGCACTAATGCAATTGCAGCGGTCTATTGACAATCAAATCATTTTGAGCAACGATTCCAACATAGCCAACAGCGATGCTGGTTTGAACTATAAGAAACTTACAGACTTGCTCAAATCACAAAAGCTGAAAACGAGAAACCTTGAGGTTGAACTGGAAAAGATGAAGGCTGTCAAGTTTCAGTACGACACTCTGTTCCAAGAGTTTCACCAAGCATTCTTGAAACATTTTCCAGACTCGAGCTTTTTCACCGAAACTGATATTCTGAATTTGCAAACACTTGTCATCGAAGCTACAAATACAGCTTTGTCTACGTTGAACTTCATTGAGTCGCTTGATTCTCAGAAAACGGAGCAGCCAGAAAATTGTCGACAATTATTAGAACGAGCCCAACACCTTTCGTTGAGCAATTATTCAAAGACAACTGACCTCTCAGACGCGAATACAAGCAAAATAACAACACATGCTCTAACAAATGATTCAGATAATCAAATCTCTTTTGCTGACTTTCCAGAAGAATGCCTCTCTCAGCAAAAAAATAAAGCTGGTTTCACCAAATCTGTTTTCAAAAAAATGCACTTCAACAAATTTGTTCCTAACTGGAACCCACACGATCACGGTATAAAAATTCCGCCACTTCATATAAAAAACACCGTTTTTCCTTTGAACCGGTTGCCGAATGAAATCTTAAGTATTGTGTTGCAAAAAATAGACTCAAAAAGTAAACAGCTTCTATTGATGCAAGTTTGTAAGAGCTGGGCGCTCATAATATGTTCAATATTGTATTACAGACCACCAATGACAAACGCCTCAGCTTTAGAAAAACTTACTCAGGTCATGCATTCAAGCAACAATGGACAGACTGTGTTTAACTACAATTTGTTCATCAAGAGACTGAACTTTTCATTTGTGACGCCATATTTGAAAAATGAGGATTTGCTCAAATTTGTCAATTGCCCTAATTTAGAAAGATTAACTTTGGTTTTTTGTAAAAATATTGACTCGAACGTAGTTGCACAGGTTTTAAAAGGATGCAAGATTTTACAAAGCGTAGATTTGACTGGAGCCCGCACAATTGAGGACTCTGTTTTTACGACATTAGCGGAAGAGTGTCCTAGATTGCAAGGATTTTATGCACCAAACTCTAAAAATGTGTCTTTTAACAGCTTATCGACTTTTATTTCAAGCTCTCCTCATTTAAAAAGATTAAAAATCACAGGTAATAGTTTATTGAATGATGAGCTTTTGAAGTTGTTGGCTAAAACCTGCCCGTTATTGGTGGAGGTTGATATCACAGAGAGCGAGAACGTGACTGATGCAGGACTAATAGAGCTTTTCGCTCGCCTGAACCTATTGAGAGAATTTAGAATCACACATAATAAGAACGTCACAGATAACTTTTCTGCAACCATTTTGGCAAAAACAGATAAATTGCACAACTTGAGATTATTAGAAATCAGTTCCTGCGAAAATATTTCAGATAAGACTGTAGAAAACTTTGTCTATTTGGCTCCTAAATTGAGGCAGGCTCTTTTTGGAAAATGTGGAAGGTTGACTGATGCTGCTCTTTTACAGTTTAGCAAGTTGGGAAAGAATTTGCAAACTTTGCACATGGGACACTGCATTCATATCACAGACAAAGGGGTCACAAATTTGATCAAACATTGTCCACGGCTACAATATTTGGATTTTGCATGCTGTGTCGAATTGACAAACAAGTCTCTGGTTGCTTTTGGAACACTAACTAAATTGAAAAGAATTGGATTAGTGAAATGCTCTTTGATTAATGACGATGGAATGCTTAAAATGATTGAGCAGCGCGGTAAACAGGATAGTTTAGAAAGAGTTCATTTGTCATATTGTACAAATTTAACCATTTATCCCATCTACAGGTTGTTGGATGCATGCCCTAAGTTGTCACATTTGTCACTCACCGCAATTCCTTCGTTTTTGAGAAGCGATATTACTACCTTTTGTCGACTGCCGCCGAATGACTTTACCGATGCACAAAGACAAATTTTTTGTGTTTTCAGTGGTGGAAATGTGAAGAAGTTGAGGGAACACTTAACCAAACTCATCAACACAAACACCTTTTTAACAAGCAACCTGGAATCAATTATAACTAACTTTATTGAATCAAGAAATTTGCGTAGGGCAGAAGAATCCCCTGCACAAGCTGAAGCTCGAGTTATTGCATACATTGATAGATTAACTCCTGCTCTTCTTTCTGCTACTCAGTCAAGTCCCTTTGCTAATTTGAGTTTTCCTATTGATTTGGATATAAGAGGTTTCCGGTTCGACCAAACATTGCATCTTTTGAGCTCTTTGGAAGGAACTGTAGCTGACTCATCAACTCCCTTGAGCTCATATCCAAACTTTTCAATCATAGTAAACCAGATCGAAGAGCATCCTGAAGCTGATGTGACTGTAGCTCCTGGAGGATCTTTTCAATTAAACAGACAGCTGAGAGATATTGTCGAAGTTTTTGCAAAACTAAGGAGAACAGTATTGGAGTTCAAAGTCAATGTTATCAGTTTTTCCAGAGTTAAATATCAGTTTGCAGGTTGTTTAATCGCTTTGATGTGTCATTTGTACATCATGATCACAAACGTGAATACTCAAATTGAGGTGTTGCATCAATCTATCTCTAACCACTCGACCTCCATGAGCAACGACTTGCGAGTTTTATCTTCATGGAAAGCTTCCTGGAAAATCCCATTTCAGTCTTTATTGCATGAGTTTTACAAAGTCTCCTTAGTTCTCAGACTTGTCGTTAATGAAAATCTTGCAGAATTAACCAGAAGCCGAGAAAAAACTTTAAGAACATATCATTTGACGTCGCTCAATAGACAAATTCAAGAAAGATTACGGGAGTACACAGAACAGCAAAAGGTTTTTTCAAGATACATAGCTCAATATGGATTCAATGGTGACGACCTTCAGGAAGAGATAAGGAACCTTAGAGCTTTGGAAGTTACCATATCTCAACTGCTTGATCAACAGGCTGAAGTTGCAGGCTCTTTCCGTTTGGCAGAAACAGGAATTGGCTTGGATGATCGCATTAGTAGAACCTCAGTTCCTAGCACATTAACAGAGACTGGGCGTGACGCCTCAGCTCCGAGAACGGTTAGATTTACTCAAATGGAAAGCCTTGGCGATGCATCTGACCAACCTAGCAACGGCGATCCCATCCTGGCGCAGCGTGAGAGGAACATTGCTGCTTTTGAAAGACTAGTGCAAAACCGCCGAATGACTTTAGGAATTATGGATGAAGGGCCTGACTTTGAACATATGGGCCACATTCCACCATTAAATTCACCATTCGCAAGCGATATTCAGCCTACCCCACCAATTTTAAATCTTAACGGAATTGCAGCCAATGCTTTTCAGGGCGGCTTCGGTAATAGTGACGAAGATGAAGATGATGAAGACGTTAATATGGAAGACTGAATTTAAATTAATTAATAATTTAAAAAAATGCATAAAGTTTATAATACGTATTTATGTATTTATATGTTTTTTGTGTTTTTATGTCCTAAACAATGAAACTTGTAAACAGTTGAAAAAACGGAAAGTACAGCGGTGCACGTTTTTAAACATCAAGAGGCTCTGTTATTTTCAAGTCCTTTGCTAGCTCTAATAATACACTCTCCTCTGACGTTGCCACGAGCTCAACCAAAGAGTTGAATTTGCTGGCCAAACTCGCTAGTCTTTGTTTATGTAAATACAATAAATCTTGCTTAAGCTTCTCATATTGGCACTCTAACCAATCCTCAAATATCATGTTTTTCTCGTTTTTGGGCATGCTTTGAAAAAAATAATGTAATTCGCCAAGTTTATCATTAGACAATGTTGCGTCATTTTTATTGATATGTCTCAAAAGATTGGAAAGATAGCTAAACAACAAGAGATTGGAATCGGTATCATTTGGCTGGGCGGAATTTTCACACTCTGCAGATTCAGATGAAGGTTTGTTTTGCTTTTCAGAAACAGGATCGGTGGTACGAGCAACAGAGAAGGACTTGTGAGCTAGTGCTTTTTCATCAGTCAATGAAGCGCTCCTATTTGAAGTCGTCTGTGGTTTGGGTTTTTGCATGTTTTTTAACGTTGCATTGATATTTCTCGTTGGTTGTTTGGTGGACTTGAGTGGTGAAGAATCGATATTAATGTTTGTTGTCATTTTGACTGGAGATATATCTTCCTCTAGAACAACGCCTGGCTCTATGATGGCATTGGAGAGATTTGAGGCTGTTTTTTCAATGAATAACCTCGAGTTTTTGAGATTTAACAAAGGTGACTTGGTTTTGGCGATTTTGATTTGAGGTTGAGTAATTGAGGCAGAAAGACCAGCGCTTTTTGTTACATTTTTATTAACCGACTGTTCTCTTGGAAAGTTGGTAATTATAATATTATCTTCATCAGGGAATGATTGAGATTCTAGCTTGTTTAAACTCTCGTTATTGTCGAATGCTGCTTCTGTTTTCGAAAGTAAACTTTTGTCCATATTCTTCGTGTCTATTGGGTCGTGCTGCAATTTTTCATCTGGTGAAGGCAACTTGTTTTTATCCAATTGTTGATTGTTTAATTCACGTTCTTGTGAGCTTGTATTAGTTCTTCCGTTGCTCTGAAACTCCGAATTCAAACTATCGTTCGTTGAGCTACTGGATATTTCATCCGAATCTTCTTGCACACGCAAACCAAAATCGCCAGACGGTCTAGTGTTGGGTAGAAGTTTGACTTTTGTCAAACTATTACGTGAAGAATTCAAATCTAATGTTTGCCGCATTGAAGACTTTGATACTTCAATCTGTTCTACTTTTTGCTCACCTAATTTCATTTTTGGAGAAGGAACCTCGACATTTGTTTTAATCAAACCTGTTGATTCATTGTCGCTTTCTTCCTCCGAAGACTCGGATAAAGAATGCAAGTCATCATGCGATATGGGAATACCCATCAATTTTCGTTTCAAAGTTCTGTTCGGCGAAGCAGTTGCGCTTTCAGTTGTCGAAATCAAATTATAATCTTCGTTTGGTTTACCAGGTGAATCAATCTGTTCAATATCATCATTATCGGTGTCACTGGAATAGTCTGAATCTAAAAGACGATTCTTTTTAGGAGAGTTGAGATTTTTGAAAAAATCAATTTTGATAGGTGAAGACTTTACTAACTTTTTAGCTTGACTAATTTTGACTGGGTTTGGCTGGATTTGTGATGCTTGTGATTTCAGTATTCTTTCATTGGAACGAAGAGACTTCTTATTCTCAGTATCAAGATTAGCGATACTTATTCTGCTTTCTCTGCTATATTCATCGTCTGATCGGCTGGATTCTGCAAGAGACTCGCCTATTTTAGTTGTCAATGACCCCAAAAGTAATTTCCGTTTTTTGTTTGCGGTGGGCTTTTCCGTGGCGCGGTCTAAAGAATTTGAATCCAGAGGCTCCACTTCTTTCAAAGTTCTTTTGGGCACAGAGTTTTCAGGCTCAGTCTGTTTGGTGTTGGATAGACGAGGAGAATCTTTTTGAAAAGCTTCTTCCTTTTTTTTTTTATCATCAACTGCATCTTCACCTGCATCTACATCATCTTCAACCTCAAGTATTTCAATACTTTCCAATTGTTTTGCTGGTTTGAGTTCATGCACTGGCTCAAAGAAGTCTTTCCGTTTAGAAAACATACTAAGTAAAAAATAGCATTTAGGAGATGCTTGAAGATGAAAATTATATGGATCTTTGGTGATTCTTTTCTTTTCCTTCGTAAAATTAAAAACTTTGTTACAATAAACACAAAAAAGGTGTGCATCTTCTATGTTATTTTTCAAAGCTTGATTACGTCCGTAGTGTTGTTTTTTCCCTGTTGCTGATTCAATAAAGGTTGGGCTGTCAATAGGAAGATAGTACAAAAACCCGACTTTAATCAGCTCTTTTATAGTAGCTTTCGATATCAGTGAATCTCTAAATGTCCATTCTTGTAGCTTCTGGTAGTCTTGCACACTAATATCTTTTTGATAGAATTGCAGAAAACTGTTGGAAAGAGTGCAATATTTTATTAAACTCAACAAACAGGTGGGGCTTTCGTCTAAATGTTTTTTCAGTATATGCTTCACAGTTTGTCGAAGACTTTTTGACTCAGACTCGGTGGTCCCCACTCCATGTTGCACATTGCAAAACGCGCATTGTATGTTATCTTTGGCAGTAGTGGTCGGAGCATAGAAAAACCCACATTCTGCAAGCAATTCTCCAGACATCGAGCCGAATGGCCAATTGCACTGTTCTTTTGAGTCATCAACTAATGGCACCGAGACCTCAAAAGTCTGGGCTCTTTGTTTCTGTTCCATGTATGGCGTAAAAGTTTTATTGATATTCTGTGGCTCTTGGCTTGTGTACGGATTCTCTGTGTGCATTTGTGATCTGCTTAAATAACACAAATATTCACAAATGGTCAACCTGATAACAATTTATGATTTTTGTGTTTACTTTTTCGGTTTTTTTAATAGAAAGCGTTTTTGTGCTCGCAAAGTACGCGTCAAGTTTCCATTATCTGCGAAAGCAAGATATACAGTGTGTCAAACAACTGAACTCGAATCTCTTGCCTCAGCTGTAGGCATTCTTCTAAATGTAGATCTGATAGCAAAAACTGTCAATATTATACAAGCATGATTAAAATATATAAATCATGGAAACCAGGAATAATAAAGCGTGTATATAAATGTATGTAACTTTCATAAATATCTTGCTCGGTTCATTAAATTTATTCTTCCTCTTCGTCATCACCATCATCTTCAGCATCAGCAGTTTTCAACCAAGTGATAAATGGTTTAGCAGCTCTTCTAACTTTCTTCGATGTTTGCTTTGGAACAAATTTCTTGGAACATGTGGTACCGAAATGCATGATCGATTCTTCCGAAATAATATCATTGTTATATAAAGAAACCAAAATTTTAGGTAGCAATGGAATCAATGCTGGATGTTGTAGACCTAACCATCTTTCAAGACCACCTAAAAATTGTTTTTCAAATTCTGGTTTCCCGTTGATGACTTTGATCAAAAATGCTGCGTGATCACCAATTTCAGTAACGATTTCTTCATCTTCAAATAGAACTTGGGCCAGTATACTTGCCAATTTAGGATCATCCAACAATTCCATATCCATGGCTTTTTTGTACAATTCAATATCAGTTGGATATTCATCTTGTTGAACAATCCATTCACCGTATTGATCTAATCTGACCAAATCTTGAGATAATGGTCCGGCTGCAGCTGCTGCCCCTTGCAAAGCTCTCTGTCTGATGGCTTCTTCACTCATATCGACAGCCCAGTCGTCATCTTTTATTTCCAAAGTTTCCAATTTAGATGCTTCAGCATTGATTTTTCTAGCCAAATCGTCATCGTCACTGTTTTGTTCTTCTGCTTCTTGTTGCTGTTGTTGAGCAATGTCACTGATAGAAACACCGGCACCAACGACATTTGAAGAGGCAGTGGCGGCTTTTCTTTTAGATTTCTTACCAGAGGCACCGGCATCAGCACCACCTGGAGGATTTTTCAAAATGTAGGAAGACAATTTATGAACCATGTCAACTTGTGTGATTTTACCACAAGCTTTACAATCTTTTTTCAAGTTACCCTTTTCGCTGAAAACAAATTCGGTTTCCGGATTGGAACAAGAGCCACACAAAACGTATTTGTTGATGAACCCATCCAAAACGTCTTGAAGCTTGTTAGGTTCGTGAACACCATTGACCAAGTACTTGTCAACATTTTCTTGGATAGTGGTTTGGGCCCCCAATTCAAACCCGAAATATTTGATGATATAAGAAACAGGTCTGTTCAAAGCTCTGGCAACTTCACTAGCATTCAAAATGTTGGTTTTGATACCGTTACCTTTACCTTCCACTTTGGCCTGGATAGGAGGCATTTTATAACGGTAGAAAGGATCATGGTTGGATCTGCAAATATTGATAGACATAGTTGTATCTGTGTGTTTTAGTTGCTTGTGGTGTGGTCTTCTTAGATGGGGTTTGCTCTTCAGTTTAGTAAGTCTAAAACCTGTGAAACAATACTGAACAACACCTAACATGAATAAGACGATGAGAGTGTTCAATGAGCATTCACAAATCTGGTTTAAAATTTTTCCACCTTCTCTATCGTCACAAACTGAAAAAGCAATGTTAACTGTAGCTGGGTAAAATTCTTGCAACCATGCGACGCATCAACCGACGCGCGGTATTTATTTTTACACAATCGTTAATTCGACTTTTGGTCAATCTCAAATCCACCATACAATTAAAGTGGTTCTCAAGTCAGAATCTTTCAAGGTACCCACATTTGAACCATCAAAAAAAAAAAAACAAAAAAAACAAAAAGAGGAACAACAGCGTTAATCACCTCAAGATATTCATTTACCTGCTGTCTTTCATTTACGAACAACGCTTCTGCACAGAATAAATGGCTAGTTTATTGAATATTTCCCCAGAATCCATTAAGGAGAAGTTGCTTAGTATTCAGGCAACCGGATACTACAAGCAAATGGAACCAAAGGAGATTAAAGATGTGTATACCCAGTGCAAAACATTTATGAAATTCTATGAGCACACCTTGGCCCCAATTGAACAATACGCAATTATGGAACTGGTTTTCCATCTTGCTCTGTATATGTCTGAGGATTTGGAATGTGAAAAGATTTACAAAAGTTTTTTTGATAAATTTGGGAACAATTCTCCATACATGCATTATTTCAGATCTCTGCTTCAACAAGTTAATAATTTCAAGAAAATTGATACCGGTGCGGCAGAAGACTCCATGGTGGTAGAAAAATCTATTGAGTCTTTGATCGAAGAAATATTGGAGGTTGAAACTGACCAAATTGATTACTTAATTATGTGTAAGAGATTTCTTTCTATGAAAAGACAATCTATCTCGAAAGAAATTTGGATCAAAATTGCTACAGGTTTGATTGAAAAATTCCCAATGGACACAGAGATGTGGTACCAACTGGGATGCGATTATTTTGAATTGAGTAATTTTGATCAGGCAATCTATTGCTTAGAGGAAGTTATTTTGTTGACTCCACACAACTTTGTTGCCTGGAGTAAACTTGGTGAAGTGTATTACTACAAGAGTTTGAGTATTGACGATAATAACGGTAAAATTAAGGAAAAGACTAAAGAGAAGAATTTCTTATTGAACGAGTCATTGAGCAAGTTTTTGAAAAGTGTGGAGTATTCTGAAAACTTCATGAAAAGTTGGTGCTATATTACTGTTGTTTGTAACAAGCTACTTACACAAAAGAACAGTGATCTTTCCAGTAGTAATAACAAGCAACAATTATTTGAATTAGGGAAATCTCAATTAGAAAAATACAAAAAAGAAGGTTTTATGAATGAAGGTGACAAGAAAGCTTGCAAAGCGGTGTTATCTAGTCTCTGATAGATATTGAAGTATCCAGCTGTTGAAAGCACTATGTAATATACTTTAGAGTGGAAAAAAAAAAAAAAGAAAAAAAAATTCTAGAAAAATGAGTATAATAGAAATAAAAAGTAGCAGATCACTTTTCTGTCCTTTTGAGATCTTTGCTTATAATTTGATCTGCTCTATTCTTTTTTTTTTCAGCGTCAGATGTTGGACAACCAGATTGCTATCTCTAAGAGCTAGTTTTGGATCTTTTTTGCCGACATAGTTCGCAAGCACTGATTGGTAGTCCAACTCGTGTTCTTTGTATTCTCTTATGATTAAATCTTCACCAAACTCAATGTACACCCTTGTGTCGTAGACTCTGAACAAGACATCATCAACACGAAGAAAAAACCGGCATAGTAAGAGTAATCTCTCATCCATTACTCTTATTTTAACATTCACTATACTGATTCCGTTATCCCCTAATTCATCTTCATATAAAACCATGTCATCATAGAAAAGAATTGGATCCGGTTTACTCAATTTGTCTAGTGGCAATTCATATTGCCCTGTCAAGTCTTTAATCTCATTAAGTGAACCATCATTTTTGGTGTTTGACACAATACCCTGATAATTGTCTGGTGTGTACGTCCAATCGTAATTCTTCACCATGTCTTTTACAGACCTTTTGTTTTGCCATTTTGAGGCATAAGAAACTCTAACTCCACAGTCTTCCAATCTAACACTGTTCAATGCATCAAAGGCATTAAACTCTATCTTAAAGTCATCAAAGCGCGAATTGTCTCTTTTGTGCTTGATTACAATACGATTGTTACCAAAAATCATTTCGGGCATGGGTAATCTAAGCTTACTTTCCCATTCGTCTATTTCTTGTGCGTTCAAAATGGGGTTTTTAGAGCAATATATTGACCAGCGCTCATCAATTGTAATGGATGGTGTATCTTGCACTGGAAAGCTGGACTTGGGGGAAGGTATTATAACGGATCCGCAATGTTGGCACGCAGGATTGTTGGGATTGTTACATCTGTGACGAGACACGTTTTTCGTTATAGTTGTTTGCTCGTGTGTGTGGGGGGTAGTTTCATTGCAAGAGCTGGAGGAGCCAGGTTCTTCTGTCATAGTTGTATGAATTGTTGCGTAGCTATCTGCAGGTGCCAGATTTTTTTGTTGTGGATCAACAACGAGCATACCGTACGTTGGCTTAGGCTTAGTATTCGTATTTGCATTTGGGTTTGAGAGCACAGAGGTAGCACCCCTAATCGTTGAGGGAGCGTTCATGGTCTGTCTTTGTGGGATTCTGGAATTGATTAAAGAGTTGTGCATCTCTCTAGCACTGTTTGTTTGCACCATCGAGCGCATAGGAGTCCTAAAAAAAGATGACCTATTTTGTGACTGAGCAGATGTAGTAGGTTTCTGAGAATTGGTATTTTTATTACTTGTTGTGTCTTTCCCAGTGGAGGAATCGGTGCCAGGCATCTTGAAAAAAAAACAACCTTGAATTTCTTCTATGGGTGCCAGTAGTTTTGCCTTCTTTTATATCAATATCTCTCTATCCCAAAGATCTTTTACATCAAATCTACCTAATGATTTTAGTTAAAAAAGGGTTATCTTAATGAAAAAGAGAATGTGGGAGGACGGAAAAAACCACGAATGAAGAAAGCGCTTTTTTTGGCAAAATCGACACCCGCGAGAACAATCACTAGTAGAGTTTAACAAAATTTCCCTGAACTTTACATATAAGACATCACTTTTACTAGCTCTCAACGAGAAACACCAAACTCGTCAGAAAGACCCGACTCATAAAACCATGAAATCTATCACAATCAATAAACACAAGATCATAACTTTGCTGGCATCTATTTTCTTAATAACCCTTTGGTTCCAATTCTCTAGTCCTTCGCTTTCCTACCAAACCGCAAATGAAGCTTTGAACTTTTCTCCGAAGAAGTCTGATGCTAAAACTTCATCATCCAAACTTGATAGTGATCAAGCTGATATATACTCCAATGTGATCATGCCTAAGATGCCCGATCAAAAGGCTAAACAAGAATTAGGAAGAACTTCTTGGAAATATTTCCATACTGTATTGGCACGGTTCCCCGATGAGCCAACTACTGAGCAAAGACAAAAGTTGGATGATTTCTTACACTTGTTTGCAGAATTGTACCCTTGTGGAGAATGTTCATACCATTTCGTTGAACTTTTGAAAAAATATCCACCACAAACAAGCAGCAGGTTTGTTGCGGCCATGTGGGGGTGCCACGTTCATAATGTTGTGAACCAGTTTTTGAAGAAAGACGAATACGACTGTTCCACCATTTTGGAGGATTACGATTGTGGATGTGGTGATGAAGCCACTGCTGAAGCAGCCAAGGCTGTGGATTCTAAAGCTGAAAAAAACGGGGCTCTGAACAAGGGCTCTAAGATTACTCTGGAAAAAGAGGGCAAGCAACATGGCTGATGTTTCAAGTCTGTAGTTATTGAACTTGTTTCTTATGCACTTTTCATGATATTTTTAGGTCTACATGTTTACTTTTTAGTGATGGTTATTTTTGTTTTTGTGCTTTTACTTGTGCTTCTCTAGAAGTTAATTATCATTATTTATGTTATTTTTACGTACTACACTATAAAAAAATGCCAAGTAATATTTGGCATTTGCTCAAATCAGAGGCTCATTAGTCGATTACATAATAGTACAACAAGTCTCGTCCTGTGAAGACAAACCTGATCCACCAAGTGAACTGTACTGATTGAACTTCTTGGCAGAATTATTATTGTATGGATTTGTATTTCGTTCTGGAAACCCCCATAGCGCAGGCACTGCAAAATCTCTCGTAGATGTAGTGTAGTCTATGATTTTTAGGCACGCATTTGATGCTGTTATTCTTTCTCGGCTCAATTCTTGTCTGAGCTTGTTATTCAGCTCCAATATTCTTCTGAGCTTCAGATATTGTATTTTGTACATTAATTGTTCCTGTTGCTGTTTTTTTATGTCTAGTTCCTCCATATTTGACTCCCTTTCTCAATTTTGGTTTTCTTTTGTTCAGGAGTGTATCTTTTAAGCTTTGATAAGGCTAAGAAAAATGAGCTTGATCTTAGGTAATGTCTTTATACAAAGATAATTATTTTTTTTTCAATTGCAGGTTAAGATACCTTTTATGGCTCTGCAATCTAGCAATGTCTTGTTTGAAATAATCTACAGACTAGAGTTTGATGAGAATTAAGCCAATAGCCTGCTTTATGCTACGTGTATTGTAGCAAACACCAATATCAGATTTTGCTAAACATACTTAAAAAGATCGATAAACTCTAGCGTATACCGTCTATCTTAAACCTAACCTTTATACTCCATACATATTATCAATTGATTAAATGGGTATTTATTGCGCCTCAAAAAGTCATTTCAGGAAGACACTCTTACTTAAAAAAAAGTCATGTGATAATATATTAGCGGGTAACGTAGTGTTTTTTTTATGCATTTTCTTGTTTATTTTTTAGCATCATCTTGTAGCTTTCACAGGAGTAGAGCTTTTCATTTCCAAACCCAAAGTTTGATATCCAAAAATAAACACACTTATTACAATATCTGCTTCATAATTACAGTCGGGGTAGGCTTGAACAATTATGAGCCCAGTTAAAGGGGGGTAATTAAAAATGGGTAAGCCGGTTAATGCTCAACTGTCACACTGCCGTGTTTTGCTCAAATAGTGGAAAAAGGTTGATGATTATGCTTACTAAGATATGGTGTCGAAGTCACTTTTATCATGATAAATAACAACTTTGACTTTTTGTAAAGTAGTTCAAGATTAAAAATACAACCTCAAACTAGAACAAAAATCATACAATAAAAAAAAAAAAAGTTAGATATCAAGAATGGAACATCCAAGTTTTACATTAGCAGGATTGTGTGCAGTTGGAGGCACTATGGGTTTTTTGAAAAAAAAATCTGTTCCATCTTTAGTTGCTGGTTTGACATTTGCAGGGATTTACGGGTATGCAGGGTACTTGTTGAAACAAAATGCAGACAATGGGATTGAAATTGCCCTAGGTGCCTCTGCTTTATTGTTGGCCACCGGTGTCAAGAGAAGTTTGCCATCTCGTTTCACCAAACCGGTTCCATTGGTCTTGTCTGTGCTAGGGTTGGCAGGGACTTCTTACTACGGTTTGAAATACAAACAATTTTACTTGGATTGAGAAGTGGAAAGAAAGTTAGAAGATGTTGCGGATCATGTAAATATAATATCAACATCTATACATAAATTCTAGTTTCAAAGAAGCGTACAACGGCTGTATTTTTCAAAAGTCGCATTCATATAATTTTATAACCTTTATATTCAATACTCAAAGTGCCAACTTTTTATGTAGGCGTTGCTTGGCGTGACTGGAATACTGGGAAGGGATTCGTTTTACTCACAACCAATTTCCTCTTTTCATGTGATATGTAACCGTTTAAAAATCTTTTGGCAATCAAATTCGCAAAAATGTTCTCCGCCTGATCCATCAAATCATCAAGATTAACGGCTTCAACTTGTTCATTTATATTATCTTTAACAGCCAAGAGATCCATAAGTTCTGCATCATTTTGTTCGGTATCTTTATTCAGTGTGTTTTTCCACAATAAAGCAAATTCTTTTGAATCAATGATCCAATGCTTCCCATTGATAGCCCAAATTTTTTGCAAAAATCTTGCTGCACATAAATCTTGGATATTTTTTACAATTGGCATCAAATTTTGTTGTAATAAAAACAGTTCATTCGTATCTATCCATAAATTGATTCCTCGTAAATCTCCTTTTTGCAAAAGCTTTATAAAATCTGCCCATGATTCAGGTATGACTTTATTGTCTAATATGAAATGGGGTACTGATTGATAATGACTGATATAAGCTGGAACCAAATAATTCATAATATGTTCAAACATAGTGGTACAATATATGTTACAATAATCAAAACTTTCAATCAAATATGGTAATGCTTTGGAAAGATCATTCAATGATATGAAATGTTTGCCCATGAAATAATTGAACCATAACCTATCAAAATTAGAGTACGTCCCATTAGATATGTCCGGTAATTGGTTTTTCAAGATTCTATCTTGCAAAACTTTAACGTAAGCTTTTTCTAAATCACTTTTCTGTAATTTTTCATATATGGCAAAATTCAAATTGATAAAACAGTATACATTGCACAATTTGCTGACATGTATGTTGGGTTCCCTATCGTTTAAGCATATTCTATAAGAGTTTTGAATAGTCCTGCTTGCTCTTTCCAAGTACAATTCTCGTTGTAAATCCCCAACGGACTGCTGATTTTGTGCTGTGTTTGATAATGAATTCATTGACATGTTACTGAATGCTTGATCTAAGCCATGTGAAAATTTGAAAAACTGTTTGGCTATTGAAAACAATGGGATAGTGATCCACATAGTTTGACTCTCTGCTATTCTATTAAAGCATTTCAATTGTTGATCACTAAGGTTGAAAAGGTCAGGAATCGTAGACTCAACGGGTAAAACACCGTTCCCAAAATCTTTCACTTTTTTCTTTAAATCCATGGTAACTGATACAAAGTTTTTGACATTTTCGTTTAGTTTGGAATCATTGTTGTTGTTGCTATCAAAAGAAGAATGGAATACCCAAGGAGAAGCATTGAAAAAATGACGCTGTTGTGCCTCTTTATAACTTAACAGCAACTCTTTTCTTCCTGGACTGAAAGCTGCTGGATCACATTGCGGTGTTACGTATAAAAGATCTGGATCATTGCCCATTATGGAGTCTCCGTATGATATAAAAGATTCTAGCAACCTAGAACAGCGTTTTTGTGCAATACAGTACTTTAACTCTTCACTGTAAACAGATATGTTTTGAGCGGTTGCGTTCATTGAAGGTGTTTGAATGGTGAGACTGTAAGCTGGTGAATGATTTCTTCAGAAACAAAAATTGTCCTGCTCAATTTGCTCTCGTGTGTGGTCTCTCTGCTTTGCTTCAATTGCTGTTTCTAGAAACCCCTTGATTCTAACGGGTATGCTTGATTAATTCAATCATCGTCTGCACTGTTTGGTTCCTGAACATAGAAAAAGGAATGTTTGCATGAAAACCAATTATCAAGCTAACCGGCCGCATCATCGGATTTTTGCGTGTTTCAGATATCATTTTTTCGCAGAACGCGTCAAAAAAACGTCACCAACTTCTTGATCTGTTTGCCTGCATTCTTATTCTGACGTATCATCTCCTTTTTGTGATCAATGATTCAAACAAATATTTGTTGAACTATAGAGGTTGATTAATTACACCTTGCATCATTTTGAGTTACTCATCTTGATCTATAAGTTGCATTGACAGAACCATTATTGAAAGGAGCCAAGAGAGAGAAAAAAAAAACAAAAAAACATCAAGTTTGGGAACTCATAGAAAGATCATCTCAATTAAGGACCTTCTTTTTTAAAAAAAAAAGCGGCAAGAACATGGAACATTCAGATAAAAACACTGATCCGGTGAAACAAACCACCGAACTTGAAGCTGAAACACCGTCAAAAATGCAGCAAAGGGCAATCAGCGAAACCACAGGTCTCTATCACTTGAAATTATCATCGAAAAACACGGATTCAGCAGATGATGAAAAATCTACTAAACCAGCTGTATCTGTTGCCTCTTCACTTTCCCCGAAAAGATCACTTCTTAACGTCAGACCAAAATCATTAATGAAAAAAAACAGCACACCTAGTGGGCTTAAAAATAGTTCCGGGAACAGACTAAATTTTTATGATGAAAATGGTGCAGCAAGCAACGCGGAATCAAGTTCTCATTCCGGGAGAGAATCTTCATCAAACTCTTCCTCAAGAAGAGCCAGTTTGGTGAATGCAAGTCTTTTAAGTTCTGGAGTGAAGTCGGGCTCATATGCAGCTTCTCATACTGCTAGTCAAGGAAACACACCTGCCCACTCTGGATCGGCCTTACATTTTACCTCGGATAATACGCATTCTTCTAATGCTGCTGCAGAAAAGAAGACTAAGAATGAGCCAACTCTGGAAGATATGCTTTTGGAGTTGGCAAAGAAAGAGAGACGTGTTGTTGAGCTTGAGAACGAATTGACACTGGCGAAAAAACAACTGAAAGAGTTTGAGTTGGAGTGTAGACACAGATTAGAGTCCAATGGCATGGTTCCTCTGTCTGAAAACAGAGACAATAATAATAACAATAATAGCAAGACTCAAGCAAGCACAACATCAAGCAATCAGCAAAGCACACAGACGGGTGCTTCAAAGAACTCAATGGAAAGTGATCTACTAAGTAAGTGGACACATAAATTGAAAGAAACCACTGATGAGTTGTTACAAATAGGAGGGGTCACTGTTAGCGGTGGGACCACAACAAACGAAGATCAAAAAAGTGAATCTGCTGATACGGAAAAGGACCAAGCTAAGAAAAGCGACATACATTCAACCCCGGGGAAAAATCCAAGCTCTTTGCAAGCAAAACCTAGTTTACTTCAACTAGGTTTTGATAAGTTTAGCAACATATTGGGAGAACTTTACGAAGAAGTGGAGCCGGAGGAGAGCGACAAGAAGACTGTTGAAACTCAAAATGAGTTGGACAAGTCAGCTGGCAGTGATGATAAGGTCAACACTCTAAAAACGAAAGCTCCGAACAGTAATAAACAAAAGAGAGGCTCTTTTGGGGACGATTTGGACGATCAACAGATAAGCAAGTCTTCTCCTTACTATAACAGAAAGTCTACCTTTTTTGATAAATTAAAGAATAAAATTAATGAGTTCACATTGTATGAAGAAGATGAAGAAGAGTATGACAGAGTAAAGGACAAGAAATTGGATAAGATGATCATAGTGGATGACTTCCAAGATTGTTCGATAATTACCACGGACCAAGAAGAGGAAGATCAGGCAGTTTTGACTCAAGATAGTGTGCTGATAAAAGATTTTTAATTTCTTTTTGTAACATTTTCAAATGCTTTATGTGATTAATCTTTTTCTCAGCTCTGCTAAAAGTTTTCCTTTTCTACGGCTACATCTCTTTTTCAAATAATGTTCTTTTTTTTTTTTTTTATATATATATATAAAAGTACACTAATCACAGTTGTTATCATAATGGACTATCTCTCTCAAATTATTTGAAAGAGTTTTTCACCAATGCTTGTGTTGTTTTCAAAGCTTCATACTTAACTTTGGAATCTGGGTAGTTCAACAATTCCATTATCTTAATTTTGGCATTATATTTTTCGATAAATTCAACACTGTCTGGTAGCATTTCCACAATGTGGGTCATATCACTCAAAACAACTTGTAAAATCAAACTGGCCTTTGCGTTTGAGTCGCTTGAAGAAGAGTATTCGCCAAATTCGCTTATTAGGTCACACAGTTGTTTCAATAATTTCCAGTTGTTTTCTCTGAATTTGTCAACATTGTCGTACCAAAACTGTGTGTCGACATGAGGAGGAGACCAGCACAATTCTCTGGAGTCTAATTCGATAGTGTACTCATCAAAAGAGTTCAACTCTTGGGTAATTTCGTCAAACATTTCGTTCAATGTGCTCAAATCTTGAACCAATTCAGCATCAGAAAATTTTCTGTTGGACAAATTGGCTAATAAAGTTTTGGAGTTATTCAATAAAATCATTCTTTTCAAAAAGTTCTTGTTATTTGTGCAGCAGTTCAATAGGATTGAAATTGATAATCTGGTGATTTTTTCCTTAATGGTGACGGTAACCAATCTCAACAATTTGAACAATGAGGTTGTGTATTTGGTGGAGATTTTTGAGGCAATTGTTTTTTCAAAAGTCAACAACCAAATGGTCAACAAAGAGTAATATTGTATTTGGATGGTCAAGTTGTTGTTTGGCAAAACAGTTTGACTGCTACCAAGTGGTTTGGAAAAACTGTTGTTTGAGCTGTTTGAAATTGGACTCAAAATGATTTCGAAAAAATGTTCAACAAATTCGTGGTCTTTAGAGTAGATAACTGTTCTGTAATGCGAGACTGCAGCCAATTCTTGCAAGTATCTGATCAAAGTATATTGAAGTTCATTGACAAACCCGAAAGTTTTTTTGAACAGTGGGAAGTACACGCTGGAGAGAAAGTTGCCGAAGAAGGCGTCATCGAATTGGACTTGCAACAAAAGAACAATTGCAGTGTATAGCCCTAAAGTTTCCACAACCAAAGTGTTTGTTTCAGAGCCATCTTTTGGGACTTTCTTGAATGAGTCAAGCAGAGTTTGCAAGTATTCTTGACAGACTTTTTTTGTGGAGACTATTTCGTAGATTGGTTTGTTTTTTTCAGAGATGAACAAGTCGATCAATAAACTGTAGCAGTTTTGCAAAATTGCTATGTTGTCTGTTGTTTTGATGATTTGGAAGACTGCATCTAGTTCTTTTTTGTTGGAAGAGTCAGACACCCCGTTTTGGTACAAGTTTTTCAAAACATCCAATTCTTTTTTGTTCAAGTCCCCGCTTCTGACCAAACTGTCCCATGGAGTTTGTTGGAACTTGACTTGGTTTCTTAAAGTGTCGAAATGGACACTGTCTTTTAGCATAAACATGGCAATTGGCGCTGTGGTGTTTAGGTTTTTTTTTTTTTTGCTTTATTTTCTTTTAAATATGAGCTTATAACCTAATTACTTGCAAAGGTTAAAATAGAATCTTTAAATTTGCAATCATTTTATCAACTGTGTAGCTTACTGTATGGTTTAAATGGCTGCAAATTGCATTATTTGGTGGACTTTTCCCGCAAACGGTAGGAAAAAAACCTGTTTACTATAAGGTTTGAATTACCAGGCCGGGCAAAACAAGACTGGCATCAAGGACTGATTTTTTATTAATTCAACAACGCTTAAACTGTAAAGTGAGGAGACAATTTAGGGCGTTTTGTTATGTGCAGATATGTTTAAAAAGTGAGGAAAGACTTTAGTTCAAGTTTCCATTTGCAGCTTGGTACGCAAGAAAGTTTAATATATGCCATATCACTAAAAGCCTTTTGACATTTGCTGAAGTTGAATTCTGGTGAAAGAAGATCTTATTACCAAAACAAAAGACATTGTGGTTGAGCTTTGCTTCTATTTGCTGTGTTTGTAATTACTCGTTCAACAATTACTTGTTGTATTGTAATTTTTTGCACGAGCACTCTCTAGCACTCAGATGGGCTTGCTTCAATAATACTCTCTGTCGCTTGTTCTCGCTCTACTCAGATACAGTCATGGAAAGTCAATGCCATGCTTTGCACTCTTTCAAGTTATTTTAGTGTTTGCTAGCTTGAGAGAAATATTTTGCAGCTGCTCATTGTCCTAGCCCTTGTGCCAGCATGAACAGAGCGTTTGTAGACTTTCAGCCTTTAGATCATTCACCACCGGGTTCTCGTAGTCACTTTACTAAAACACACTTTACTAGTGTGTACTCAACCAATACTCGATTTGTTTGCTGGACTGGCAGTTCAAATACTAATACTCACTTTACTGATATTCGTGTTTGTTTAACTTGTATGGGTGTTGTTTAACTTGTATGGGTGTTGTTTAACTTGTATGGGTGTTGTTTATGCAAATGAGCCAATTTTCATTTAACTAATATTCGCTATCGATCGCTCAACTAGCGCCCACTTTTGCTCTTTTTGTTCGTATTAGTTTTGCTCGCTATCACTAGCCATCGCTTTTTTTTTCTCATTACAATCATAAAAGTTGATGTTATAATATACAATACAATAAATAAGTCTTTTTAGCCTAAAAGAAAGATTTTATTACTAGTGGGAGGAATAAAAGTAGACATTCGACTAATACTCGCATTTGCTCGTATTAGTTAAGCTCGTATTAGTTAAGCTCGTATTAGTTAAGCTCGTTTGAGATTATTTAGATTCTTTTTCAAATTCTTCAACCATATCAACCCCTTCAACAGGACCACAAATAGTTTCAGTCATAATCCCAGTAACCAAATATGGATCAATGTTAGAAGCTGGTCTTCTATCTTCGAAATACCCATAACCTTCCAAACCAACAGATCTTGGAATTCTAATAGAGCAACCTCTGTTAGCAACCCCACTACTGAATTTAGTCATTGAAGCAGTTTCATGTTTCCCAGTCAATCTTTGATCATTATCTGTACCATACAATTTAATATGATCTGCATGTCTTTTACTCAATTTTTCAATAGCTTCTTCAATCAATTTCATCCCACCTTTAACTCTCATTCCTTTAGTAGAAACATTGGTATGACAACCAGCACCATTCCAATCACCTTTCAAAGGTTTTGGATGCAATGTAACAACAATACCGAATTCTTCAGCAATTCTATGTAGCAAATATCTCGCAACCCACAATTCATCACCCATTGAAATTCCGGTACATGGACCGACTTGGAATTCCCATTGAGATGGCATGACTTCAGCATTGATCCCAGAGATGTTGATCCCAGCATATAGACAAGCTCTGTAATGAGCTTCGATCAAATCTCTTGCATAAACTTTCCCTGCACCGACCCCACAGTAATATGGACCTTGAGGAGCTGGGAACCCACCTTTAGGCCATCCGTAAATAGCCCCATCAACTGGATCCAACAAAGTGTATTCTTGTTCCAAACCAAACCAGATTTCTTCGGAAGCGTGTTTTTCCAATAGTTTGGCAGCAGCGGTTCTGTGGTTGAATTTGTTTGGTGTACCGTCGTTATTGTAACATTCGGCCAAAACAATGATGTTGTCTCCTAGTCTGAATGGATCAGGGTAGTAGGCGACTGGTCTTAGCAAAACATCACTGTTGTCCCCTGGGGCTTGACAGGTTGAGGAACCGTCAAAGTTCCATTCAGGTAGATCTTTGATCGAAGAGATTTTCTTGTTCAAAGTTCTAGCTTTGGATCTGATGCTTTCGGTACCGTCAATCCAGATATATTCAGCAATGATACTGCCGTTTTGTGGCAAGTTTCTGTATTTGTTCAAGATAGTAGTGCTTTCAATACCCAATGGAAGAGACATAGTGTGTGTGTTTGTGTGTTTTTTTATTAGTTTGGTGATTTAGTTCGATGTGTTTTCGATGGGTTTTGATATTTGTTGTGTATCAGAATTAGAAGGAGTAGTAGAAGAAGAAGAAGCAATTGATGTGTTACAATTAAGTAAGTAGTATACACCTCACTTTATATATACAATCAAATGTTATCTTTGTATCTCAAGAATTCATGTAATTATTACTGACTTGACTGCATCCTCTGCCTTCTGCATCCTCTGCCTTTTGTATCCTCTGCATTATGACTCTTGATTGTATAAACAACTACTATCTACACTATCTATCTACAATATTTTATCAGCATATCACACTATCAATCATCTTCGTTCTTTTGTTTTTTTTTTTTGTTTTTTTTTTTATCACAACACTACTCATAATCAAAACAACTTATCTTAGAGAGCGCGTTGCTTGTTTGTTTGTTTGTTTGCTTGTTTGTTTGTAAATAGTGATTACTGATAAAACTTTTTAGTATTGCTATAATATATTTATATATATAGGTGTTTGTGTGTTTGTGTGTTTGTGCATTGATTTATAAGAGATATATTAAGTATTAGATTGTCACTGCCATACCAAGAGTCATTAAACCTCATACATTTCTTGATTTCTTTGATTCTTTGATTTCTTTACTTCTTTGATTTCTTTGATTTTGGATTTCTTAATTTGGAATAATAATAAGAATAATAATAATAATAAGAATAATAATAAGAATTTATTATTGTTATTGTTCAGGTCATGATAATTAATTTAATCGCTCAATTTAGCAAAGTTAATTGATTAAAAACACTACAATAATTAAATTAGTAGAAGAAGTAGAAGAAGTAGAAGTAGAAGAAGTAGAAGTTAAAATCTACATCATATCTTGTAGCGTAAAACAAGCATGATGATATTAATTATTAATAGAAGCAGTAAATTAAGCAACATCAAAATGATTTCTTACTGGGTTTTAACTTATCATCATTACCGCTCCTACTTCGCACTTTAATGTTCGCAATCTGTTATTTGCTTATGTGTATATATCAATTGATATATACAATTGATATACACTTCACTAATACCAATGCCACATTGTTTACTTCAAAAGTATATAAAACAATATTATTTGTAGACCTAAAGCCTTTGATATACTTTACCCTCACTTAACTAATTGCCTTATTAGCTTAAATCTCTGTGTCTTCCAGAATACCTTTTTTTATGTTTTATTGTTTTATTATTTTATTGTTTTATTGTTTTATTTTTTTATTGGTATTGATACTGAATAAAGTACTCAGTGATTTGTATGGCTTCAAATGACTTTTAAAAATTGTTTGTTTTGATTTACTGATAAGAGATTTGTTTACTATTTTTTGTAGAGAAGATGAAGAGAAAGAGAGAGAGTGAGAGAGAGAGAGAGTATTGTCTTGTGTATTTGTTTATTGTATTAATGGTGCAAAGAAAACAATAGAAAATAAATGTCATTGACTATTTGTGCAGTATATTAACTCTGCAACACATTACACCAACGTATTGTGTTGTTACTTATAAATTTGAGTTATTTTTGTTATGCTTTTTTTGTATGTGATGCTGTAGAGCAAGCTTAAAATATAAAGTAGATCAAAATACATCAATACAGCAATAAAATAAGAATAGTAATACTCGTAAAACACGTCATTATATTCATGCGTTGCAGAAAAGACAATGAAGTGCAGAGCAAAGACACAGAACTAAACGATGAAAAAAAAATAAAATTGGCGCTTAAACGAGAAAATATATTATTTGTTTCTTGCCATTAATAGACTCTTGAGACTCTGCGTTTTTTATTTATTTTATTTATATGGGTTGTATGTTATGAACTGTATTTTGATGTAATAAATGAATAAATGAAGCGCGCAAAAAATAAATAAATATAGAGTAATATTAATTTTGCATAGAGAGAATAATAATATTGTGCAGACTGTATCAATAATTTTTTTGTGCTCAAAAGGTACGGGTTTCTTGCGCTATGAATGTATGGGTGTACTTTGCTAAAGATAAACAGGGTAACTTGTAATTTATAACTCTCTTAAATGAAAGACACATATACAGATAAAACAGAAAAACCAAGAATTGATCTGCAAAAGGGGAACAAGTGGAGGATGGAACAAGTGGAGGATGGAAGGGGAAAGAAAGGAAGGAAGAAAGGAAGGAAGGAAGGAAGGATGGAAGGATGGAAGGAAGGATTTTTTTTGATCTGTTGGGAAAAATAATTGATTTTCAAGTCTTACATATATACAATGGGGAAATAAAAAAATTGTATTGTTGAAAAATTATAACCGCTGAAGTATACACTTTATAATATACATACGCACTTTAAATAATACACTCGGGAAATACTAAACTAATCTAAAATAATCTAATCTAAGCTAAACTAAACTAAGCTAAACTAAGCTAAACTAAACTAAACTAAATTAAACTAAAATCAACACTTCCAGTCGTTCAGTTCCCAACTCAAATTACTCATTGCTACACCTGCATGATAATTACTCAATAATCTATCTTGTAATATTGGATTTGCAAATGTTGATATTTTGAATTTTGGGAAATTATTACTAATTTCATAAAGAATTCTATTTTCAAATCCAGGTATTAATGTAGATCCTCCAGTTATTAAAACATTGTTTAATAATGACTCAATAATTGTATATTCTTGTAATCCATTATTATTATTATTATTATTATTATTATTATTATTATTCTTAGAAATATTGCTATTATTGCTATTAGTGTTAGTGTGATTATTATTTGCAGTGTTATTAGGCCCAGTATTAGATAACTCATCAAGAGCTTCTGAAACACATTGCTTAATACAAGCCACTATCAGTTTCCCCACTCCAAAATACTGTTGATTGGTATTAGCATTATTATTGTTATTATTCGTATTATTATTCGTACTATTACTCGTATTATTACTCGTATTATTATTCGTAGTATTATTCGTATTATTATTCGTATTATTATTATCACCATCATTATTAGGACTAGAACTAGAACTAGAACTAGAAGAAGTAGTCAAAACTGGATCAAACATACAATCACTCAGCTGTTTCAACTCACTTTCTGTAAATTGTAAAGTAATACCACCTTGTTCTTTCAACAAAAAATTAACAGTATTTTCTTGTTCTTCTTCTTGTTCTTCTTCTTCTGTATTGATTATTCCATTTGCATTTGTACTATAATCATTGTATCCACCACTGGTAGTTGCAATACCCGCACTCACTTGCGGATCACAATTCAATAATAAACTCTTGAAATCCTTCAACCACAACCACGAATTCTTCCACTGCTGCACGCTATTATTATCACTGATCGAATTTTTAATATCCATTTTTTGTAACTTCTCATTGATTTTCTCCATAATTTTAAAATCCAAATAATTCCCTGCAATCTTACTTGAAAAACTAGAAATAACATGTCCATCAATTATACCACTAACATTACATCTATTCCCACCACAATCAACAACTAATGAATTCACTCTACCAAGAGATAATGATGTTGATAATGGTTCATTCAAAATGTTTATAACAGGAATTTGCATATTATCCAACAGTAAATTTTTCAATTTATTGTAAAATGGTGTGTATTTTGGTGTCTTGTCATACTTAGAAACAATCTTATGACTCCTTTGATTATTATTACTACCTTGATTGGTTTGATCAGAAGTTTTATTAATATCATCAGAGAAAGTTCCCGCACCAGTTTCATTCACATACATCGCATCATAAGGTAGTGTGACCACAAGAGGTAGTTCATGGCTAGATAGTCCTAATTTATCTGTGTAGATGTATTGTAAAAAACCCAATAATCTATCAAAATCAACTTTGGTGTATTCGGAATTGATTATACTGAAAATGTTTCCCTCGGTTTCAGCAGAGTCAAGTTCATCCAATATTTCATACAATCCGTATGTGTACTTGTCCTCCACACTGGAATCATTCCGGTAGTAATTGGTTGGAATGATGAATTTGGGTTGTTCCATATTGCTGAACCCTACAACAGTGGATGTGGTGCCCAATTGGATCACCACAGAACATCTGTATTGTGTGTCTGCTAATGCTATGGTCATTATTCTTATGATTCTTTGATATTTTACTCTCTTATTTCTTGTTTTTTATCGTAAAGTAAATGATTTTGCTTGATCATCCAATCAGTGTGTACTATACGTTTTGGAAAACATTGAATTAACGAAAAAAACTGAAAACACAGGAAAAATAAAAAAAAAAAAAAAAAAAAAAAAAAAATTACGTCAAGCGGGTAAGAAAAAAATTGAAAGAAAGCTGAATTAAATACCTTCCAGTGAATTAAATCGTATGTGTATGTTTTTCCCCTGGATTAATGAAAACCACAGAAATATAACCAAACAGCAAAGCAATGATAAAGAACGGTGCATTGGTCTCGAATCCAACAAGAACAATACTCAAAAGAAACTTATCGGTAACTTCTCTGAAAAAACACAGCCATGACCACCATGACCACCATCATCTAGCACCAACATCATCATCAACAACAACAACAACAAAAACAACAACCATCCCTCCTGACGTGGACTTGAAACTATTCAATAATGAATTCGACACACCAAACAAAACGCAGGTCCAAGTCATGGGAAACCCGCCAAACATGTGCAAGATCAAATTGCCCCCAAGTGTGCCCCTATACATCAAGAGAAACCATTTGGTCTCTATTTTCAACATTGCCAATCTATCCAAGTCTGTCAATTTGCAAAATCAGTGGATTCATCCATGGAAAAACTTGTTTTTATGGCCAAACGCTTTGCCTATTTACCACAAGATAATAACGAACCCGATGACGACGACGACAACTACTACCTCCAATAACACCGAAACACAACGGTTTGTGGATTTATTAGTGTCCAGCAAGTACAACAACTGTTTAACTTCATTGAACCTAAATGGGTCCAAGGATTGGTTCATATGGGGCAATTTTGCGAAAAATATCATCGCATTCGAAGACAATTCTTCTTTGTCAGTGAAACCTGAGTTCAAGTGGTCCTTTGGAAAGAATTTCACTGGTGGTGCGTCTTCTTGGAAACACTTGAAAGGTGCAGAAAAGTTGTTTAAGAAATACATTCATCTAAGTGGGAGAGGTGTTGCCGTGTTGCAGAGCGAAACTGGCTCCTCTATTTACTCTATTAACTTGAAAGATAACAAGGACGAAGTGATGATCAGACTGGATAACTTGCTAGGTTGTTCTGGATCGAACTACAACGAATTGGTTGCGAATATGTCACCATATGTTTTCTCCTCTACACCAGAGAAACCTGCTAGTAATGAGACTCCAACCAAAAAACCAGAAATGGAAGTTAACAAGACGTGGAAGTTCCTGAAGTTTTGGGAAAAACCAGAAGCAAAGACTTCTAAAGTTAGTGAATCTACAGCAGTGGAACCAGTTGCTGCAAACACGCAGGTCAATGAGTTTAGTGCCAAAGAATTTGTTAACATTTCGAAAAGTATTTTTAACAAAATCACCTCTACAATGAGATACTACTATCACCAATTTGCTAACGGCAACTTATCCTTGGGCAGAGGCTTGCTTTCTGCAAATTACGTGACCATCAAAGGTCCAAGAACTATATTGATCCAATCAAACAGTATTAAATCTGAAATTTTGGACAGATTGATGGCACCACAAAAAACCACACCAAAAAGTCTGTCCAAACCTGTTTCTCCATTTGATCTAAACGAAGCTGCTTCCAAGCAATCTAACGTGTCGCAACAACTGCAAGAATCTATCAATAACAAAAACCATTTAAGTTATGCATACGTGGATTTGCAAAAAGACAAAGTCGTTTTCCAATCAACTCCTGACTTTAACGCTTCGATTAAAGAATTGATGTCAAAGAAATGAGTAAAATCAAAACTGTAAATATATCAATATATATTCCCATGTCTTGTTGATTTCAACCTACAGGTACAAAAAACATTCATATTCACCAAAACATTTGAATAACCAATGTCAAAATGGCACTTTGCTGCGTCACATTTCCAATAAATCACATGATACGCCAACTGAAATAAAAAAAAAAGCGATCAGCGTATATTCGCTCGTCTTTTTCTCACCGAGACGAAGAGAAAATTTTCGCATTTTCTTCACTCAAATCTTGTGAAAACTTGCAATGACTTGATCTGAGCATTGAATCATCTGCTTTTCAAAAGTTAATTTTACATCTAACATCAAGCGCTGTGCATGTTTTGCATTCTCTTTGAATGCTTCCTTCTTTTAATCATACCCAGTGATAATCAAAGAAACCATATGTTTCTTAGCAGTGCTGTTCAAAACACTTTTACAAAACGCATTTTCTTAGTTACCAGATTTCCACCTTTTAACTTTGCTTTGACCAAGTTAAAAACACCAAGCGCACTAAGCAGAATTACAATGTCCACCTCAGCTCAAGCTCCAGAACAAAAACAACCTACTAAGGAAAAATTGCAGTTCACTTTGAAAACCCCAAAGGGGACCAAAGATTGGGCTGACAAAGATATGGTTATCAGAGAAGCCATTTTCAGCACTCTTTCTACACTATTCAAAAAACACGGTGGTATTACTCTTGACACACCTGTTTTTGAATTGAAAGAAATTCTTTCTGGTAAATATGGGGAAGACTCGAAATTGATCTATGATTTGAAAGATCAAGGTGGTGAATTGACCTCGTTGAGATACGATTTGACTGTTCCATTCGCAAGATTTGTTGCTATGAACGGTTTGGAAAAAATCAAAAGATACCACATCGCTAAAGTCTACAGAAGAGATCAACCAGCCATGACCAAAGGGAGAATGAGAGAATTCTACCAATGTGATTTCGACATTGCTGGGTCCTACGAAACCATGGTTCCTGATGCAGAAATCTTGTGTGTTCTAGTTGAAGGGTTGACCAATTTAGGGATCAAAGACTTCAAAGTGAAGTTGAACCACAGAAAAATCTTGGACGGTATTTTTGAAATTGCCGGTGTCAAAGAAGAAGACGTTAGAAAAATCTCATCTGCCGTTGACAAATTGGACAAATCTCCATGGGAAGCTGTTAAAAAAGAAATGTGCGAAGAAAAGGGACAAACTGAAGAAACTGCAGACAAAATCGGCGAATACGTTAAATTAAACGGTTCCCTAAGAGAGGTTTCTGCAATTTTGTCTAAAGACGAAAAAATCATGAACAATGAAAAAACTAAACAAGGTTTGGACGAGTTGACTATTTTGGCAGACTACTTGGAAGCTTTCAATGTCTCTCAATACATCTCTTTTGATCTATCTCTTGCAAGAGGTTTGGATTACTACACCGGGGTCATTTTTGAAGCAGTTACTGCTGCTTCTGCTCCTCCAAAAGACGCTGCAGAATTGAAAAAAAGAGCCGCTGAAAAGCAAGCCAAAAATAAAAAGAAAAACGGCTCCACTGAAGATGAAGACGCTTCAGCCTTCGTTGGGGTCGGTTCCATTGTTGCTGGTGGGAGATACGACAACTTGGTCAACATGTTCAGTGAAGCATCTGGTAAAAAATCTAACCAAATTCCTTGTGTTGGGCTTTCATTTGGGGTCGAAAGGTTGTTTTCTTTGATCAAACAAAGAGAAAGCCTAGCCAAAAATATTAGACCAACCGCTACTCAAGTTTTTGTCATGGCCTTTGGTGGTGGTAAAGACTGGACAGGGTATCTACCAGAAAGAATGAAGGTTGCCAAAACTCTATGGGACGCTGGTATTGAAACCGAATACGTTTACAAATCTAAAGTGAATCCAAGAAAACAATTTGATGCCGCAGACAAGTGTGGTTGTCCATTGGCAGTCATCTTGGGTAAAGAAGAATACGCTGAAGGTAAATTGAGAGTCAAAAGATTGGGTCCAGAATTTGCAGACGATGATGGTGAATTGATTAATATTGCCGACTTGGTCCCACTGGTTCAAGAAAAACTGTCACAAGTTCACGAAAACGGGGTCGACGAAGTCACTAAACTATTGAAAGGCTTGTAAGCCATTTTTTGTCCCTTCCACATTCTTTAAGAAACCAAAAGTTATATTAAAGTATTTACATGGTTATCGCTATCTAAATAAAAGTGTGTATTAATTAACGTGATCTTTGTAAAACAACTTGAAATCAGTCAAATAATTTCTATTTTCATCGCAGTTGTTGCGCAAAACATCATTTGCACGGTCTTGCAAGATGCTTTCTACCCCTTCCTGTTGACGCACCCATTGTGTGATCTTGTTGTAATTGGTGTAATATCGATTTTTTTCATTTTGCAAATCCCTCAGTGCATATGAATCAATCTTGGCTGCAGTTACAGCTTTTGCGTTGTCTTGCTCGAAAGTAGAGTCAAGCTCTTTTTTCAAAGTCTCTGCTTCCTTGCTACAAAAAGTTATGATATTTCGTCTGATCTCCCAATTTTCAAACAACTTTGCTGTATAATTCTCGCATCTGCGAAGCTTTGACGAAATATCGGGCTTTTCGCTATCGTTCAATCTTGATTGCAAAGTATCGTCACTGTAGTGTCTCAAAAACCTAAAGTATGAGGTCAAAAGACTCATATCAACGCAGTGCTCTCTGGTCAACTCTAAATTTCTAAATCTCATAGATTCAGGAATGTTGTCTCCACTCAGGTAATGCGGGTTTTGAATGACTAAGGTGTTTCGTTCATTGTTATTGGATTTCGGGTTATTGATGACAAGTTTGCTATCTTCAAACTTTTGTGGCATTTTCATTAGCTATACTGGTTTATGTTTTAGAAGGTTTTCAAAACTTTAAGGGTCTTGTTAATATCAAAATGTCCACCGCAAGTTTTACCAAGTTCACATTAACACGCTTCTTATTTGGATGGCGCGAAAAAGGCGAGGCAAGAAAAATTGGTATTTTTTACAAAATGAATTGTTTCTCATATAAGGGGAGTCCTTTGCACGTTAAGTCATTAAAAAGTAATGTATAGAGAGATTATAGCCTTATGTACACTTTCTTCGAATATCGCTGAATAGCGTGGACAAGTAAAGCTCAAAGGTGTAGGTAACTCAGGAATCAAATACCAAAACCTGATTTGAAAAGTCCCTTTGCCAATTCGGTACCCGAAGCCTCTAAACTTTCAGTCATAGTTTGCCCTGCTGCAGTGGCAACATCATTTACAGTAGACTCTAAAGAATCGTATCCATTTTCTATGGATTTGTAAAGAGCTCTAGAATAACTGTAACCACTTTTAGTCCCGCGTCTTGTAGGGGCAGAATACGAATGCTTATTCACTGGATCATCTGCTGGTTTCAGAGTTAAAGTCCCGTTGGATATTGCGCTTTCAGAGTACTTTGATGGTGGTCTGTCATTGTTTCCTCCAAGAATCTTGTCCAAAGTTTCTTTATAGACATAAGCTTCACCACGAGCTCTTTGCAAAGAGTTGTAGTACGGTCTGTAAGGAATAGATACACCTTGGATATACAGGGTATCTGTCTTGGAAGCATCGTCTTTCATACCAGAATCTTCAACAGTACTGTACAGTTTAGCTTCAGAAGCACTTACTCTCAAAATAATATCCCCATTCTCTAAAACTGAAGAGTGTTTGATAAACTTGGACTGAACAGGGAATTCCAAATGCATCTCTTTGACCTCTTTCATATCCGCAGCCAAGTAAACCTTAATATCACCTGTCATGGACAACAATATGTACACTAGTGCAGTTTTCCTTTGATTGTCTTTAGAGGAGTAAGCAATGTAAGAAGTGTTGGCAGAAGCAATGGACGATTTAAAAGGTTTCATTCTACTTCTTTTGCTCGAACCAGGTTTAAATGTTGCCACTTCAGTTCCACCAGAGACAATTACGGACCCAGGCAAAAGCGTACCGGCAGGTAATTCTCTCATCAAGTTGATGCTAGCGCGCAAAGAAGTATTTCTTTCCACTGAAACAAAATTTATGTTTTCAACAGCGGAACTTTCTAATACTTGCATCGCCGTGCAAAAGTCCACAGAGAATCTTCCCGACACACCAGGCACAATCTTAAACGTAAGAATTTCACCCGAGTCAGTCCCGCAAACCATAAGAATACTTGAATAATTATCTCCTTCATAAGCACATATTCCAAACTCACACGACGTAATGTAGGCAGAATTCTTCGTATACTTGTTGATGCTCTCAAAAAAAATAGCTGCTGGCCCTCTTCTATCAACAACTAGTAACGCCCCGTTTATGAAACCCGCAGCAACAAACCCAACGTTGCTGTTTGTTAGCGCAGTGACATTTCCTGAGTTTGCATGAATTGCAGTGCTAGGAACAAACCCATCCTTAAGCGAAGACGGTGCCCGATCTGACACATCCACCAACAAAGAGTTTACTGCAGCCACGCTAAATCTGTTGAATCTTGCAGTCATTTGCTTTGCACCAGTTGGATCATAATACTTGTTCACGTCAAATTTGAACAAAACTATTTCACCGCCTTCACAGCTCGCTGCCAATTCGCTATTATCTGCCGCATAAGATATATGTGTGATATCGGCGTCGGCTTTGTTTAATATTTGAGAAAGGTTGATATCAAAAACCGAGGTTTCATCCAACTCAGCATGAGACGCATCCCAAATTCTGACTGAACCGTTTGAATGACCTGTTAACAACGCAGATCTTGTTGCATAGGGTCTGATTTGTTTTTTTCTCGATTTCCCACCTCTCAAAATTGAATCCTTATTATAGGTTGAAGTCATCATACCAACCCATAGTTTACTAGGAACACTCGCACCGGTACTGATGGTAGCAGATGGCCGCATCCAAGACAAAGACTGTGGAAGTAAAGATGCTTTGTAAGTTATTTTCCCGCTTGGAAACAGCATTGTTTCGATCTCCCCATTATCCAGTAATATTAAGACAATACCAGGATTGTGGCAGCCGTTGAAGAATGGAGAAGCTCTAGGCACTGGCAAAACTCTTGCAACGGATCTGTGCTGAGGCATAGGGATGATTTTTTGATTGCTTCTTATGGAATAAAATTTTGCCATTTTTTCGTAAGACGTCACTGAATATAAAGGGGTCCCACCAAGATCAATCAAAGTCAAGGAAATAGGTTTGTTGCTGCCGAAATCACCACCAGCAATTAGAAGTTGGGTGTATTCCGGATTTTCAGCACAAATCCAATGAACACTAACAATTGGCGCACACAAATTTGCGGGTTGAGGGTTTGTCATCCCATTTGGAATGTTGACACCGGTTTCGTATAAGGATCTTGCCAATATAAGCTTCCCACTATTGCAGTCCCAAAAGCAAAGAGAGTTGTCCTCATGAACTGTCAAAATATGGAGTCCATTTGGATGGAACAAACTTTGCACTACTTTCGGATATCTTATTGTGTTGCTGACTTTCCCATCACCACCAGGTGCACCAATCGGTAGCTCGTACACAAAGTGTTGTTTGTAAGTCTTTTCTATAAAAGAATATAATAATGTGACTCTTTCATAGGAAATCAAAATCTGACCAATGTTTCTGGGATTCCATTGAATAGAAACCACTGGAGAAATACCGTGGCCACTGAAAAACTGTTCCTTTTGAAGATTTGGAACCTCCACAGGCGAAACTCCGTCTCTGTCTATATCGTAAATCATAGTTATCCCATTCTGTAAACCAATGAGTAACCAATCCATTGTAGGGTCTGATTCCACGCTGGTAATTTTATTTGGTGCAAAAAAAGTTGCTAAAAGCTCTTTCGAGTGGAGCGAGAAAACACTTATCGTGTCTTTTGCATCGACACAAACTAAATAGATACCCTTCACAAAACATAAATGAACCATGTATGCGCCAACTTTGCTCAAGACAAATTGCACCTCAATTTGCTGCTGACCATAAACATGAATTTCGTTGGAACTAGTTGCTACTGCCAAAAGACTTTGTGTTTGGTCAAATGCCATTGCTGTGATTTGACCAGTGATCCCGTACCTACTCACCTCATGTAACAAAAACCTTTTGCTCAAATTGCTGGAGCCAGAATATATTTTAGGTGTGATACTAGAAGTTTTGCCAGAAAATCTTGAGGAAGGTTTTGTCGTAGGGCTTGGACTAGATGATGGTGGGGGTGGGGTTGAACTTTTTGGAATAGAGTCCTTTTTTTTTTTCAATCTCAATGATTTGAACATATTGAACGGTCAAAAAACAAACCTTGTTTATTCTGAGTTTGATTGGTGGTTTGGTTTTTAGTTTTCTGCACCGTTTGGACATTTGATCGAATCGAAGAGTTAAGGTCAGAAGCACGATAAGACTTTTAAACGAGCGAATTTGAAATCAAAAAAAAAAAACACCAAGCAAAACGTGAGGAGGCTAAAAGTTGCATCACGTGCAAAAAACCTTTTTCCCCGCCCCAAAGGTGTTTGGTAAAAAGCATCATCAGTTGATTAGACTTTTCCAAAATAGTGACATAATGCTTCAGTATATACAAATACAATGTAAACCAGTTCAAGTTACATTGAAGTCAACAACTAAATATCCAGGTCTTCTGGCATAAATGAGAATCCTCTGAACTGTTCTTGCATCTTAGAGTTCAAGACTGAGGGCAATGGAGTCAATGTTGGAGGAGCAGAGGTGAACTCTTGTTCGAAGTAGGACGTGTCTTCTGGTCCCTTGATATCGGGAACAAACGGAGGTTCAACTCTTTGATTCAAAATGTCGTCAAAGTTGATGTTTCTGAAAAAGGGCTCTCTCATAACTTCCAAAGCATCGTTGGGCCCAGCCCCTAATCTCTTTTCAGGGTCTTTAGTTAGCAAACCTTGGAAGATTTGCACAATGTCTCCAGCCATATCAATTGGATACAAAGGCTCATCCGTCAAAATGGCATTGAAAACCTCGTCTTCGTCGTCACCACTGAAAGGAGACTGACACAACAACATTTGGTATAGCAAAACACCAAACGCCCACCAATCAACAGCTTTGGTGTACTCCTGTTCTTTCAAAATCTCAGGAGCCATGAATTCAGGTGTCCCACAAAAGGTGGACGTTTTACACCCGTACCACATCTCATCTTTGCACAAACCATAGTCTGCAATTTTTATATGACCCTCAGGAGTCAACAAAATGTTTTCCAACTTCAAGTCCCTGTAGATCACACCGTTATCGTGAAAATACTTCAAAGCTAACAAAACTTCTGCAGCGTAGAATTTAGCCCTTCTCACAGAAAGTCTTTGGTTTTGAACGTGCCACATCAAGTCACCACCACCGATGAACTCCATCGCAAAATAAATTCTATTCTCTGTTTGGAAAGAGCAAAATAAGTTGGTTAAAAATGGATGTTTTGCCTTGGTTGCCAGCAAAAAAACTTTTTTCTCAGCTCTTGCACTTTCTATATCGTGATTTTTGATAATGTGATCTTTTTTCAAAACCTTTATAGCACATAGCTTTTCATGCTGCTTTGACCTGGCTAATAAAACTTTCCCAAAATTACCTTTACCCAAAACTTTCAACAAAACAAAATCATCTAAAGATACCTTTTTTCTTTTAGCCTGTTTCTTCTTATGTTTTCTAGGTGATGTGTTTTGGGTGATGGTTTTTTCGGCACTGGGTCTTGCTTCATAGTTTTGTTTCGTTTTAGAGACAAGCATGTCAGAGTCAGTTCCCCAGGCATCAGCAACTGGCTCAGAAGACACAATCTTCTGCTCAGTAGAGATCACTTTACGGAACGGATTTGAAGACGGTTCATTTATAATTTCTTGGGAAAAGCGACCTGTTTCTATACGATCATAAGAATGGTGTTCTTGAAGGTCAGCTGGTTCAGATATAGCAACGTCTGCTTCTATTTCGGCAAACTGTCCCTCGCTCACCATCGATGTATCATACTCATCTGTACGCTCCACGTTAAACATTGTTGAGCTGCTACCAAAATGGTAAGGATCCGTTTTGTAAGTATCCAACTGGGATTGATGAATTTCAGTTTTGTTGTGTTGATTATCCGTTATTGGGCCAAGTTCTTGCAAGATTGGCTCCCCTGCACCATTGCTTTGATAGTCTGCCATCACTTGGTCGCGCTCAATAAAAGATGTATCTTGTGGCATTTCGTCGTTAACGCTTTGTGAAAACATATCATACTGACTGCCTCTGTTAACAAATGCTTGCACTTTCTGCAGTTGCTGTTCTTCGTATTGCTGGATGTATGCGTTTTGTGGTGGATTTGGTGCTGCGTCAGGAGCTTGATTTATAATTTCATTGTGAACGTCTTGAGATGGATGCGGCTGTGGTGAAAGCATATCCGGAGGAGGTCTTCTCACAGAAGGTGCGCGAACGTTGTTCAATGCGGATAAGCTTTCGGCATGGGCATCAAATTTTTTGTTTGAATGTTGGCCTTTCTGTTGCAGTTTACCAGGCGATGCATGACCAGAAGGAGCCACTGTAGACAACTTGTCGGACGACACTTTTGTTGTTTTGATGGTGTTCAAAATTTTGTTGGCAGTTTCCATTGACATACCACAAAAGTCGGGAACCAAGTGCGCACAATGTGCATGACACATAACACCACATTCTGAGCATTTGCGCACATTTTTTCTTCCCCATGGCAAAATGTACCCACAGTGACAACACCACCTGGTACCTCTGTTGCTTGCAGGCTCAAATCTATGCGGAATGCGATGATTCAACTGAGCATCTTCATTCACAGATTCGGCGCTTGACTTGGCAATACACTTTGTGACAACATGTTGATAACATTTTTTGTGACACAAAAACTTACAATCTTGACACTGGAAACCGGTGTATCTCAAAAAATCACCACAATATGCGCAGCACATAATATTGTAGAAAGACTTTTGAACAAAGTGGTGACCATGCTGTTCATAAACTTCGTCTGGTCTTTTGATAATGGCCCCATGACGATTCAATCCACCTATGAATTTTCTTTTTGACGATTGCTGTTTTGTGAATCCAAACGTCAACAGGATTTGACCAACCGGCTCTAAAACAAACCACGCATTCGTTGTTATTTTCGTTGGGTCTTCAGTGCCTTCGGACGACTGCACTGATTTGGTCGATTCAGTGGCACTCAGCTGACCCACATTAGCAGGTTGTCTCATAGTGCTTGGGCCTGTTCCCGAAAATGTGGAAGAGGGATTGGTTGACGGAGATCTCATGACGTCTTGTGCCATAACCCAACCACTTTGACCTTGTTTGACGGCTTTTTGTTTTCTTATGTCTTCTGCTATATCAGACAAAAGAATCCAAGTAATTGCTACTGGCGTCACCTGTTCGTTGATTTTGTCATACACAGTGATTTCAATTTCGTTTCCCTTTTCAATAAAAATATTATAATGATCAGTCCATCTATCTACTCTTGTTGGTTTGGTTCTAATCCTCTCAGTATCATCAATTTTGACAGTGATAAATGTCTCTGGTTTTCTGCTAAAAATAGGAGAAGCAATGTGATCCACGTCTCTAATTGCAGCAATCTTAAAGTATAAAGTACCTGTCAGCTGCTTTCTAGTGAACTTTGGGTCGGCGGGCATATCTAAGTTAGGGTCTTCGCTCATGTCTTTGGTTTGGTCAGCATCCACATTGATCGCTTGATATTTTTTCAACGCTTTGTTCAAAAGTTGGATTCTGTTTTTAGACTCTTTGACACCGAATTCTGCTGCAGAGCTTGTTCTTTGGTCTCCGTCAATTTGATATAATTTGGTCATTTTTTCGTTCGCGGCATAATACTGCTTTTCAACCTGCAACTTGAAAGCTAGTTGTTGAAGCATAACTTGAATCCTTTGCGCTAAAGAAGGGCAATCGTATTTTGCCAAGTCTAGTCTAGAAAACCGTTGTTCTTGTGGTGAAATAGTGCTCAAGCGCAGATTCCCCATAGCTGGCTGTCCGTCAGAAACAGCTGTTGTTCCTGTAGTAAAATCATGGTGTTGTTGTATGGATAGTCTTTGCAAGCTATCTTGCAAGTACTCAATATTTTGCTGAGCCTCTCTGATGTTGGTATTACATTTTTGAATAACCATAGCATTGTTTGTACGCTGTTTTAATTGAGTTGCACCTTGTATGATCTTTCTTTCTCTTTCGATTTTTTTTTGAATATCTTGGCTCTGAGCCTGTCCCGTTTGATTCATATTGTGATTGAGTGTGTTTGTGTTTTTTCAAACAGATTAATGAATCAAAGAAAAAATATAAAAGCTGTCTTGACTTCAAACTACTCTTTTGAAGAATGTCTATAATTAGCTGTTGCAAAAAAAAACAAAAAACAAACGAGTTAGCAAACAACGACAATGAAAACTTTTTTTTGAATTTTAGGCACTCACCGTTAAAGACTTGTGTTGAAAATGTGATGTGCTAATAATGCTCAACTTTTTTGTTCTTTCGTTCCTTTCCTTTGCCAAATATATCAAAATCAAGCAGCAGATTGATCCTACAACCTCATATTTTTCGGAAAAGTGCAGAAGCACTTTAGAAAATTGATATTTTATGCCAGATCATGAAAATTTAAAGTCTTCTAATTGATATTGTAAAATGTGTGTGTGTTAGCAATAATAGAGACGGGGCAAACAAAAATCAGGACCAAGAAAAAAAACACCAAATATAGGATTTTTTTTATTTTGCCTAATTAGGCCGAAAGTTACAGATAAAACCCGATGAAAGCCTCAGTTCAGACTAATTTTGCAGCTTCGACCCACTAAAACTTCTTGCCTTTGTTTATAAAATCTCTAAAATAGGAAGCTTCGATTTAGATTTATGAAACACGTTTTAACAATAGAGTAAGAAAGCTGTGAATGTTCAGGCGCACCGTACACAGATATAATATTTCTTTTGAACACGCACTCCATTCATGGCTCTGACCTATACACATTGAAGTATCCAAAAATATACATACTATTAATTACTCCTGAATTTATCATACTCATGAGTAAACGCACTGACAGGAACAGCCAGGAACGGGACAAACATAGTGTCGTTCAAACCACTCCTCGGCGTGGCCCGCGTGCATTCCATGGTTGCAAGTCAAGCAAAGACTAAACCACTCGTTGAATTTTAGCCTTCTTTTTTCTTTTTGCATGTCTTGATTTTCCTCAGGCACATATCCTTCGTTAGTGTTGAATGCGTCATCGTGATTTTCTTTGTCTTGCATACCTCCTTGAATCATGATAGGAAGATTTGATATACCTAGTGGTAGCAAACAGATAGCACATCTTGGGAAAGAGGTGCCGCAATGAGGACATGAATATTTTTGTTGAGCTTTTTCGCTCTCATTTTCATAATAAAAGTCTCCTTGTGCATAAGAATATTGCTGTTTCCTCTTTTTTTTCAACATGTTTTTGGAGTCGCCTTCGGCACTGTTTATGTTGTTTTTACATTTTATGCATTGAATGTAAAGTTGACGAGGGGCTGCTTTGTTTGTTATTTTTCCAGAACTGTTTTTGGATAGTTTTGTACGCAAAACGTCAAATTTTGATCTTTTGGTGAAAAGCTCCCAAGCATTCAATAGATCACGATATATCCCAATCCAATTTTCCACTCTCTCATCTTTGAAATATCTTGGCGAACCATAAATTGAAATCAATGCAGCGGTTTGAACGTCGCTTGTTTTGGCAACATATGATTCCAATAAATCAATCCCGCTTGGTGTTACCCCTGTCAAAATCAAACCTTCCAACTCACCGCTGGAAATCACATTTCTTGCAGCCCTTTCTAAAAATTTCGACAAGTCTTTGTCATTCAAAAACCTCAAAGCGACTCCAAGTCTTTCTCTCAACGAGATTGACGAATCATACAAGATTTCCCACCAATCGTTTTCCGAAATGTAAGAAAAAATTGCTCTCAAGTACGGGTTATCTAATTCTGTCGCCATTTTTCTGCACTGCTCTTTCCACGCATTGTTGGTTTCATTTTCCTGAAACGCAGAATAACCGGCAACAGCGGTAGCAATTAACTTTAATCTTTCTCTCTTGCTTTGTCCCAAGATATGTACCGCTTTAGGTACATCTCCAAAAAATACTGCCCAAGCAGCAGCTTTTTCGTACTGTCCACGCTTCATCAAGTTTCCGTACTTTTCCTCCATTTCTTCGCTAGAGAAATCCCAGCCTGAAATAATCATACAGAGTTTACGCTGCACTGACTTTTTAGTGTGCTTCATAAAAATGCGACTACTGGATCCGTTACTTTCAAGACTATTTTTATTCTTCATCTGAATGATCATCTTCATTTCATCGATTAACTCTTGTTCTGTTAAATCCTCATTTGTTCTGCATCTGTTTTGTTTAGCAAGCCCATCCAGCCCGTTCCATATACCCAGAATTCCTTCATAGCCTATATCCAATTTTTCTGATATCATAGTGCCATCATCAACAGAGCCTTTTGCGATTGCAAGCCATCTCCAGGTGTTTCTAATAAATTCATTGTTTTGAAGATACTGTAGCTTGTCAATCATGTCCACGGTACTCATTGGTTCTAATCCATAGTCTAAACAGGCTCTTCTTCTCATTATCATACTTATGTCATTTTGAAGCAAGGCTCGCGCATCGAGTTTCATATTATATTCCGATCCACGATCCGTTTCGTAGGATTCTTCCGAGTCTTGGGTATTTGTACTATCCCTTTTCTCCCTGAATTTTGTTCCTAGAGGTGTGCGGTACATTTCCTCTTGATGATCATTATTAGGTTTGTCCAGGTCTTCCAAAGACAAAGGCTTTAAAGCAGCGGACAACGAGTCATAAGCAACCAAATGGCTGTTTTTCGTTCCGACATCTAACTCATTCATTTCCAATTTATCGTAATCAGCACTTATCAAGTTATTCAAAGGACTGAAATCAATTTTTGAAGTGCTGTCTAGCACAGAACACCTGTACACAGTACCGGATTGTCTCATACAAAGAAAACTAGTCTTGTTGTTTTTCCGAGGAATGTAATCAAAGGTCACCACCCTATCAAAGGGTAAGTTCACCGTGTTTACAGTGGAGACAAATAACGAGTCATATGTTAGCTCTGAAGACTCACTCGGAACCTGACCCAATCTCCATCTTTTAATAGTAGAACTATTATTTAGTGTAGAAAACTCATCAGGTCTAACCGTTGACCAACGAAATGACAAGTGGTTGAAAGGCTTGGATGAACTGCTGCTTGGCGTGTTGTGTTTTTCATTGATTGCTGGAAATGCGGAGTTCGAGGCAGTGCTGTTATAAAATGTTGCAGCTTTATCAAATTGCAAAGAGGGAGTATAATCCTGATAGTCTAGAGCCTTGTTCAATTTTCTTCTGTCCCAAATAGATGACGTTCCGTTTTCACTGTACGTTGCAAATGTGTTCGGATTGAAAGGGTTCACCTTGAGCTGATTACCAAAAGACGTTGGTAACTGAAAAACAGGTTTTGGTAACCTCAAATCTACCTCTCTTAACATTTTTGGAGAACTGACCAATAAGTTGGTATCACTCAAAAATTGACAAGAGATGATTGACTCATTTAGGAAAAACTGAAAAGCAGTGTTGACATATTCATTTGCGTTACTCTGATAATTCACATCCCAAATCTGTAAAGAGTGGTCGTGTTTTTCTTTCTCTAATCCCATAGCCACTAAACTTCTGGTGGCGCTGAAGCTTAGACAGTTGACACAGCGTTGGTTTTTTGGTTTCACCAATAACTTCGCTGCAATTGCGTTATCCCTTTGTACAGCCTGTTCTTCACTAGTCATTGAGCGCTGATCGTTTTCGGTGTTATCTGCGACTTGATTCATAAACATGTTGTTTCCAAAATAATTCTGCTCCATCACGTTAAAAACTTTAACCAAACCATTTTTTTCAGCAACAGCAACCATTCCGGTGATACATTGCGAGTAATCCAAAGCAGAAATTGACTGGAAATCTTTGAAGTTGTCAAGTTTGATGATTGAGTCATCATTTTCGTCACTGGCTTCGTTTATAACTTTATAAAACCCAACTTCGTCTTTTGTTGGATTGACCGATAAGTAATACACATAGTCTTCTGGGTTATTGGCCCATCCAAGTGCCTGCTTGATGATAGCCATTGATTTCGGGCGTGCAAAATAAAAACAAGCTGAAACTTTCTGCTGCCAATGGTCCGCTTATCGACTTGGTGTTTTGTTTTATTTGTTTCTATATGAAGCAATCGGCTTGAATTTTTGATTTCTGAAACTAGATTAGAAGGTATGCGGCATTTGAAAATAAGATAAAAAAGCGGTGGAAAAAAGCGACGCGCGACGCAAAGGTGGGAAAGAAAAAGCAAATGTCTTCACAATAAGCGTTCTCAGTTGAGTGCCTTTAACAAAATAGTTTATCATATACACAAGCTATATCATACATAAAATCTTTGAGTGAATGCTAACTTAAAAATCTTTCATCGCAAGGATTTTGTTGATATACAAGTGCCATGTTTTACGAAATTTGGAAATATCACCGTGAAGTTTAGCATACGCAACATCATTTAGACTGTCTTTGAAAATCTCTGAACATTCGAGTCGAAATTGTGTTAAATCTGTAAAACTCGTGTCATTGCAGAAATGATCAAAGTATTCGGAAAGCGCGGGAATACTAAGTAGTTGTTGCCATCTTTGATTAGACTCCAGTTTTCCGAGTAAATACTTTTTACGTTGAAAGTCAGGGGTAAACTCACTCCCGGCATCTTCCACAATCTTGCTATGCTTTTCGAGGTGTGTTCTTAGAGTTTCTCTTTGTTTCATTAGCTCGGAAATAGCCACCACACTGTTCAAATCTGGGAGCAAAACATTTTCCATAAAGCTTGTTTGTTTGTCAAGCTCCTCTGCATCAAAACTTTTCGTTGCATAGTAAGGAAATTTCCAGTTTTTCAAAAGACACGTTCCGTTATTAAATTTTTTCTTCATAGCCCAGTACTTGCAAAGCAGAAAAGAAAGTAGCTTGCAGAATTCTTCATCTTTGTCCAAGAAGAATAATGCAATAAGTTGTGATAAAATATTAATAAAGTACGGCGGCGCCACTGGTGTTCCAGAAGAGGTTTTCAGTTTCAAAATTGGGTTTTCAAGAACGTTTTGCTTTCTGGCAAGTTCCAGCTGCTTTTTTACGTCTATTTCTCTGCTGTAATAATTTCTTGCTTTTGCAATGCCCACTGTACAATCATTCCAATCATAAGGCTGGTGCTTGGGACAGTATGTTTCGAGAAAAGAACCTTCTTTGAAAACACCCGTAGAAGCCTCCTTTATTGACGAATGACTTTTCAGATTCAAAAAGAGCCCACATCTTTTAGCACATGTCGGGTGGTACGCTGTGAAACAATTTTTATTAACACATTGAATGCAACAACCGTGATTCCGTTTATTGCAGATGAAGCAAGTTAGCCTCCAACGACTTTTGGGAATATTTTCTTGATTTATGATTGGTTCCATGTAATTTATGTTGGCAAAACTTAATTCTGGAATCCAAAGCCCACACAAAACATGTGCCCAGTCACCCGTGGTTGTTTGTTTGAAGGCTCCACTGGTGGATGGGCAAAATTTGCAAGATATGCTGGTGTTATTCATACCTGTGACCATGCATTTTCTGCAATACCATGATCCTTCAGGAATGAAAACGACTCCATAACACTCTTGATGAACAGCAATATTGCATCCATCACAAAAAACAATGGAGTTTTCAGGATCACTATCAGAAAAATTGCATATTGCGCATCGCTGTTCGTTGCAATGGTCTTCCGTGGCAAGTCTACCGTCATCCGTTCCGTATTGATCAATAAACCATTGTGGGAGAAACGCTTGATTAAGCAAGTCAGATACCTTTTGAGGAATATATTTTTCAAAGTTGTACCATTCAATCTCTGCTACTGTCATGAGTATTTCCATCAAGTTGCAAGACACCGGGAATCCCAATTCTCTCAAGTATTGTAAATAGAAAAAATCTTGTGTATCAAGATCGTAGGAGAAGTCAAAACTCATCCGTGTCTTGCTCAATTTGGGGTAAAACTCCTGAACGCACGTCGCCATGTCTTCAAAAGAAAGCTCATCGTTATTTTGTTTTTCAGCCTTTGCGAAACTTTCCAATTGCCATGGCTGAAGGTCTACGGAGGGCAAGTTGGTCAATTCCTCTATTTTCAGAGTGTTTTGGTACAACAACTGCTTCACTGGAACCAAGGTGTGTCCTTTAACTTCTGTCGCTCCATCAATGGTTTCCTCTTGCTCAGCTGGTTGGCTTGGATTGAAATAAGTCTTGATTAGTAAAGTGTCATTTAAGTTCGGGTAGAAAGTTGTGTACTCGAGTTCTTCTCTTAGTTTCACACTATCGTCTTCATCCATATCTTGAGCTGCATTTTTTTTTTTTGTGAAGCGAGGCTGTTGTTGTTATAATTGGTAAATTGTTTAATCTGATTACAGTTTGTTGTAGTTCCCGCCCTTGGATCTTTTTTTTTTTTGGTCAACATCGGCATTGTATAAACAGTTCCGAACAAACCCAGTCGATTAATTCCAAGGAAAAATCAAAGATGTGTGCGGGTACACTAATTCAATGACAAGACCAGGACGTTAAGTTTGTGTTATATAATTGAAGTACAAATCCTTTCAAACTGAAGTCAGTCTTAGAAATTCATTCAACTGTTCATCATTTATCAACAGCTGGTCCAAGTCATTTTCAGTTGTAGTATGTGTATCACTTTTTTGCTGCGCATTGCCAGACAAAAAAGAGTTTTGTTCAGGAGCCTTAACCTGCGGTTCAAAACTAGTTGGCTTTTCTTGTTTTTGGTGATTGTGGTGGTGGAGCTGCTGCTGCTGCAGTTCTTGCTTTTCAGAAAGCATAAGAAGCTTGTTCAAATCTTTTTCAGATTTGATGAAATCCAGAGTTTCAGGCGCGTACGTGTTAAGCTGTTGATACTCGGGTGTAGAAGTTGTTGGTGTTTTTGCTTTGGTAACCGAAGGAGTCGTTTTTATGGCAAAGTGTTTGATGCTGTTGCCAGGCAAACAGTTTTCAGAACTTGTTTGTGCTGAAGTGGATTTAATCAAACTTGGTCCACATTCTAAAATTTGCTCATACTCTTTGATTTTGGTCAAAAGCAAATTTTTGTTTGTTTTTTGCATTGCAATAATGTTCATCAACACTTTCAAGTAATCAATTGATCCACACAAGACTATTCTTTTTTTCGGTTTTGCAGTAACATTCTTCATGTATCTGTTGAAAAGTGTTGGTGGAACGAGATCGTTCAATTCATTGATCTTGTATTTTATCAGATCCCTTCTTCTTCTTTCCACTTCGTTATGACAGGATCTTTTCCTGTGTAATCTATCGTCGTCTCTGCTTGCCCTAGACTTTGCGCTTTTCCCACTTATAGATTTTGAATCAAGCAACCTTGAAGAGGTTGCACTATACCCACTTTCTTCACCTATGCTCATTCTTCTAGGTCTTCCAAAACCCATTCCAACACCTCCCATTTTCGAAGGACCAGCCCCCGCAGATAGAATACTTGGTGTTGCAAATGAGTTGGAAGAGTATATACTAGACGATATCTGCGAAGCAGTATCAAGATCATTTTTTGCAACACTGTTTAGATATTGTGGGGTGAAAATATTTTGACCGTTTGTGTTTATGTTTGTAGCAGTTTGAGGCATATTTTCAAGGTCTTTGTGCCAAAACGAGTCTAGCTCTTCAGAATGAGTTTGAGGTAAAGTTTTCCCTGGTGTTGTTGCTGTCAAATTTTTCGTAGAATCAAAGTTACTGTGATTGTCCAAGTTTGCCAATGTTTCAAGAAAATCATTATCGATGTTGAAACTTGTGCTAGACGAAGGCAAATTCGTATCAGCATGTTGCGGAGTGTGTTCCAGCTGTTGCGGTGAGTTATTTTGGGTGAAATCAGCAGCGTTGTAAGGGTTGATTTTTTTGTTTTTCAAAAAACTATCAAGGTTCAATTCATTGCCAGAATAACTGTTGTTGTTGGAGATAGGCGTGTTTTGTTTGATACGTTGCTGATATTGTAAACTTTTCATTGCAGAAGTATTTTTTGGAGCCATGAAATTTGTTTCTGAGTTTAATCGAGGAGAAACACTTGGGTTTGTTGAGGCACTAAGCGAACGTGAAAAAAAATCGTCTTCCAGTAGATGCTGGAAATTCACAGCAGCATTGGAAGCTGATTTTCTACTGGCCTCAAGCGTGGCAGTTGTGGTTGAGTTTTCACTCTGTTGCCTATTATTTGATGAGTGAAATATGTCGTCTATAGGTATTTGCAGTTCCCTTTCAGTAGTAGGATTGTTGTTGTTCTGATTTGAAGGCGATTCTACTGCAATGCCACCAAAGGTATGTGAAGGAGTGTCTTCGAATAAGTTAAAGTCCATGCTTTTGTATCACTTTTTGCAATCTTTTTTTTTTTTTTTTTTTTTTTTTTTTTTACTTTGTAATCTGTACTTTCTAATTTGTGGTATTGTTCGATTTCTTTGGGTAACTTGTGATGTTTAAAGTTTCAAATTTCTTTATGTGCTTGCTCACTTCAGTTTGTATTAGTGCAGCCATAATTTAAGCATTCAACAGAGGTACATCAACAGTTAAATGAATAAATTGTAAACCCGATGCAATTTTGAGAAAGATTAGTTTGCAATTTGGTCAGTTTTCTTTTCTTCTTCTTTTCCATATTTTTCTTTTGAGTCTCCGATTTCGCTATTTTTTGTGTACGCAATGAATCACGACGCACAGAAAAAAACAAAAAAAAACAGTCATGACGCAATTTTAGTTCATTGCGTACGACACACCCAGACTAAATAAATATATAAAAATTGTAGTTATTCTTCCGATATCGCTGTGTTTAACCGAGACTGAACTCAAAAACGTTATTTCACTACAATTGTCATGTACACTTTTCTGGACTTTATTGAATCATCTCGCTTCCCAAGTTTATATCATAACAAAGAAGAAAGTCACTTACGATCTTGTAGTCTGTTGAAAAGTTTGTGGTCTAAAGAAAAGCATTTGACCAATGGCAGCTAGATTGGTGGGGATATCTTGAGTACGGAGTTTTTTTCAGGTTGCTCCATTGTTTTCGAAGCCTGAATATAAGGACTTACCTAGCATGACGTTCAATGTGAAATAAGTGCTTTTGTACACAATTGGTCGCTGCTATCCAAAAACCCAGCTTTAGTTCCACCAGTATGCCGAGCCTGGACACCGATACTTGACCCCGAGAAATAGACTCCAAGCCTCGGTTTTTCCACGCAGAATGAAAACAAGAAAAAAGAGGCGATAACGCTGAAAAACTATTTATACACCCTCTGATAAAATGTCTTGTGGCACAGGGGAGGGTGTTATTTAACAAGAGCAAGCCATGCAAGCTAAAATTCATACAACGCAGAAACAAAATTTGAGGCAGGGAGCAATACAGAAATGACAGACGTTCAACCTAACTCTTTGCGTGATTCCTTTAACAAGTGGTCTCAGGCTAAAAACGAACCAAGAGCCGGCACAACTGGCGGCACAGGCGGTGGATATTTCAATTCTTTTACTGATTCAGTGAACTCCACTGTGAACGATGTGTACAGCAGACTTCCCACCTATAGACAAGACACAGAAGTGCAAGAACCTTCGTGGTTTCAGTTGAGCAGATGGGAAAGATTGACCTTGTTCGGGTGTTTTCTTTTAGGTTCTGTTGTTTGTTTTGTGATTTGTGGATTTTTATTTCCAATACTTGCAGTGAAACCAAGAAAATTTGGACTTTTGTGGTCTATGGGATCATTATTGTTTATATTAGCGTTTGGAGTTTTGCAAGGCCCAGTGGCCTATTTCAAGCATTTGACAGGAAAGGACAGATTGCCCTTCACTATATTTTTCTTTTTAAGTTGTGGTGGAACAATATATTTTGCAGCAATTGTCAAATCCACAGTTTTGACAATTTTGTTTGCAGTGCTGGAGGTCGTTGCCTTGTTGTATTACGCAATCAGTTATTTCCCATTTGGAAGACAAGGGCTGTCCATCATATCGTCAATAGGTCTGAGTCAAGCAAGGGGTGCTTTGAGCATTTGAGAATTGAAAGCGCTAATTTTATTTCAAGATTACTGCCCCAATCACTTCAATTGGACTTACTCAAAAAAAAAAAAAAAACAGAAGTCGAATATGAATTATTTTTATACAAAATTGATAGTCAATGTGTAATAGTAGTACCAGATCAAAAAAAAAAAGAAAAATAAAAAAAAAACACCAACAAAATAGAAAAATACTTGAGCCTAACTCGTTTCACCAGTCATGGTAACAGACTCATTGTAAGACGGTAGCATGTCACGAGGGTTCCGTGTATAGTTAGGATAGTTTTGATTTTGTGAGACTCCATTGAAAAGCTGATTGTGCAAAGCTGTATCGGAATGGGAGTGCAATAAGTCGTCAATGTTGTTGAAATTGTCTGTATGTGGAGCTAAATTTGACGTCGTGTGACTCAGTTGTGTTGGTGGCAAAGCTTGTCCCATAGATGGAGTAGCAGTGCCGTTTGAAGAATCCGTAAGCGACAAGTTGCTTATGGAGTTATCGTCGTCAAACAGGCTCTTGTTTATAGGGTGCATTGTTGGAGATCCAACAGGAGACGCAGGAACACTGATGGCTTCTTCAAACGTTGGTGGTGGCGCACTTTCATCACTCTCAACAGCTTTCACAATGCTGTTCATCATGGCTGTGGTATAGTTTGGCAAGCTCACGTTGTCATCAATACACAACTCACTTAATAAGCAAATAGGTGTGTCGATAATGACCTCGAAATGTCTTGATTTGCCCAAAGTTTCGTCGTATTTGGACAATCTTAACAAAATTTCCAATTTGTGTTTGGTATGAACATTGCTGGAGTTGACACTTTCTGTGTACAACCCTCTTTCACTATGGTTTAGCGTTGTGTCAAATTGAACTCCCACTCCAGACTGAGAAAACAGACTATCTTTGATTGTGTGTGTATGACTTTGATTTTCCAAGAAATCTACAATGTTGGCATCAGGACATTCCTCAGGTGCGGATTCGTGGTGCACCGAATTGTGTCTTGATTTTTTACCAAAGATCCCGCTCAAAATGGAACCTGCAGTAGATCCACGACGCTCTTTCAAACTACCATGAGGACTTCTTTCAGGTGAGTGTGGTGAAAGGTCACGATTTGCGCTGTTTTTGCGGTGCAAAGATAGAGTATCCGGTTCTTCTTGTTCTTCTAAAATATCGTCATCTCCAGGCAGCATTTCGTAGTATTTTTCGCAACCATATGGAGCCAAAGTTTTCAGTGGTCCGTATTTGAGATTTAGCTTGGTTTTCAACGTACTCAACGGCTCAAATTTCGGGAATTCCACATTACAGTTGACAATAAATGCGTCAATATTTTTGTCGTAGAACTGAAACAAATTATCTTGTTTACAGTTGGAAACAGTAATTTCTTTCATGGAAGGATGTCCAGTGTTCTTACAAGCCCTGACTTCCAAAACAGACAAACACCTATCTGTTTTTCTTTTCTTAAGGAACTCCTGGTAATATGGATTTTGAGGATCCGCAAGAAGAGGCTCAAGCTGATCAAACTCGTAATCCAAATTTTTCGATTGCAGTGTGATCTTCTCCACAACCCCCACTCTGATTCTTTTAATAGACAAGGTCTTGTCTATTGGGGTCAACTTGATTCTGATAGGCATCACTGATCCTAGTGGAATATATTTTTCAGGAAGAGACACCTCGTATGCCAAAGATTTGTTCCATACCCTGTTGATGTAAATCGGTTTATCTGCAGTGGAAACCGATCTCAGTGGAGCAATTCTCACCAAGTTGATCAGCTTGTCACCGTAAATCAACCCCCATTTGCTGTAAAAAGTGTGCAAATCTTGTGGAAGGGATGTTTGAGACGAAGCATTGGAAGGGTGGTGATGACCCAGCTGGCCATGAGACCCTACTGAAGCACTACCTATGAATTTCTTGAAAAACCCACCGCCTCCTGAAGTTGCACTGCTTGCATGTCCTGGAGGAGTGCTTTCTTCGAGACTACTATTTTGCGACAGCAATGACGTTGAAGAATTTGTTTCGTGGGCTGATCTTGGGGAATGTGATAGCGGACTTTGTGAATGCAGACTTGCTGTCAAATTGTTATTAGTAGTAAAATGACTACTGTTGTTGGCCAATTCTTTTGCATACAAAGTGTTACTAATCATCACACCGCAGTGCAATGTGTGTTTGATCCTTGCTGACGGCACATATATGCTTTCTGTATGAGAGTTGGCAAAATACATTGGAAGGAAGAATATGTAGTTCCCTGGCTCATAAAATTTAGCAAATTTGGCATTTGAGTTTTCCTTCAGCATTTCATGTAAGAAAATCTGTTTTCTTGTGTATCCCAAGGGTAGGTATGGCTCTTTTTTCATCGCAGCACTTGACTTGTTTGTGATGATAGATATTGGAATGTTATTTTCGTTTGTTTCTTTGATTACACCTTCTTGGTTGATATACGCTCCGTATTTGCTCATATCTAAATTCCATTCTGTTTCACTGATTTTATAGAATTCTTTAGAAGACGATCTCTTTGGGGGGACACCGTTATACCAATAGACTAGCGCGTCACCGGTCAATTTCACTTGAACTTTCTTGATTGGTGTTCTTGTTTTCAATGAAACAATGATGGCAAACTTCTGAGCCACGGTGGAATTCTCCAGATCCTGCATGATTTGCTCTTCAGTAGCATGTTCTTCTTGATTTTCCAATCTGTTTAGTGAAGTGCTCGAGGCACTATTTTGATTATTACTGGGAGTTGCCCCCGTTTCGCCGTGATGCTCATTCATATTGTTTAGTTGCTGCAAATACTCTTCATCCTGCGAAGACGTTGTTGGTAAAAACACATTTTCCCCTTGTGATGCAACAAAGATGTCCAGCGGACAATTTGGCAAATCTTTTGTAGAAGAGACTCTCTGTGGCTTCAAAAGTCCTCTTCCCTGAAGGTAACTCACCAAAGTTTTGTCGAAAAGAAAAGACGGCTCTTCCTCGGTGTCGCTGTATTCACTGAAACGGCGCTGCGCAAAAGAAGGATCATTTGAAGATTGTTGAGCATAGCCTAAACTCATCGGCATGGTTTCTCTAGCCATAGGAATTCTTTGCGAGTTCAACGACGTGGCCAGTCTTGCATTGTCCAAAGTGTTGGCGTAAACCTGGCTGTTATAGTTGTTTGCACCGCTCATTCCAGCATTGTAGTTTAAACCGTCAGAAGCCAAAACGTTCCCCTGCTGTGCATACGTGTCGGTTACTGTTTGCTGTTTTGGCAAAGACCGTGACATTTCTAATGGCGATGTTTGCGCGTGGTTCAAAGGTCTATTTTTTTGAGTGAAATGAGAGCCGTATGCGTGAGAATGACTTGCTTGTGCTTGAGGAGAAGTAGCGGATCTCGAAAACATATGGCCATGGTGCAGCTGTGTTTGCTTCGTGGAGCCAGAAGACTCTTTATCTTTATGGAACAAGTGAAGTAGATCTGGCATTGGGAGCGGGTGTTGTGGCCTGTTTGATTATTGATTCTAATGTGATGCTGATCTAGATGATGGTTTGTTTTCTCCCTTTGTGTTTGGGGAAAATAATGGATATCAAATTTGGTTTTCGTAGTTTTTCACCTTTTAATGTCAAATCTTGTATTATTTCATGCATGAAAAGTTTTTATATAGGGAATAAACAGCTTTCATACATTCTCGCTGAATTCAATGAGGAAAATCACTAAAAAGGGCATCGACTGTTGTTTAGGCATTGAGAAAGACTCACATGAAAATTTAAAATTATTGCTAGCACGTGGATAGTAATAATACTGATAATATAATACTAAACTTAATAAACTTTTCTTTTCTTTTCTTTTCTTTTTTTTTTTTTTTCTCTCTTTGTTTTCTTTGTCTTACGGCAATTGCTTTTTTTCGGTTGGCTTGGTTGAGAGAGTGTAATCAAGGAGTTATCAAATAGGGGCAGTGTAACAATAGAGCTCTAGAGAACCAATTTTTTGATGATGTTTTTTTTTTCGTGCTATTTATGAGGTTAGATGTGCCACAAAGGTGCCATCATACACAACACAATATGGGAAAGCCTAACCGTTTCTTTTCTTGAGGTTCATAGATGGTTTAATGTGGGAAAGCATAGCAAGAGTATGTATCACGTGTTTGAACTATTTTTTTTTGTTCATGACGGCTGTAGGTTGAAATTCTCAACAATTTGAGGTCCAAAGATATCAATACCATCTACTTATTTAATCTATCATTATAACATCAAGGAAACTACACAACTTAATAAATACTGTCTTCCCATGTGGTGTTCATCAAATACTCGTACCTGTCGTTGATGTATCCGCACATCTTGTCCATTGTGATCGAATCTTCAGAAGCTGTTTCTTCATCAGATTTCTGCGTAAACTTTTCTTTCAAGTAGTTGATTCTATTAATCGTTTTTTCGTCAACTTTGTCTTTGTTCCATCCATATGAGCAAAACAAGTCTTTGTATATTTTGAAATTTGATAGCTCGATGTCATAGTTTCCAATTGTTTGCAAAAATTCCATCCCCAACATTCTGAAATGACCCTTTTTGTCTTTCAAGTGTTTTGCTGCACGTCCCATTTCTCTTCCTTTAAATTTTGCACCATCATACATCCCATCTTCTTCTTTCGCGTACACATATGGATCAAATTTAGGCAAATTGAAATGGAAAACCGGGAAGTGAGTTTGCAATTTGAATAATTCAATGTAGTATTGCATGTCAAATTCAGTTGCTTTCGTCTGGTAAAAGTCAGACAACAAATGTTCGTACTGTTGGGTGTCGTGCTTTTTGGAATATGCATCATCCTCTTCTTGCTCGTTTGAATCTACAACTTTTTCTTTCTTTTCCATAGAAAAATCTATGTTGTGATGCTTTCTCAAGTACTGTTTTTTGTCTTGTTCCAAATTGAACAAGTACTGTTTTTCAAACCATTTCTGTAATTTGTAATCGTGAATGAAATCTCTTTGTAAAATGGTTGTACCTCTGAATTTCCATTTTTCAGACAAATCCATCAGATCGTTATTGAAATCTTTTTGAAACTCTGGAACATCAGCAACACTGATCTCACTTTTATCGCACCAGTACCCGTGTGCCTGAGGTGGTCCCATGACTTGATGATATTTTGTTTTCAAAACAGTTGCAGCCAAAATAAAAGTGTCTTTGTCTCCTTCGCCTGCCAAATGCTGATTTAATAAAGTGTAATACAAATGAGGACCATTGTAGTTATAGTACAAAGCCAAAGCCAGTGTTTCCAAATGTTTTTTTTTGTCGAACAACAAGATCCCGGATTCAGTTGACAAATCCGGGATGGTTCCCTCGTAATCATGGAACGGAATCATTTCATTCTTGGCTTTAAGGGTTTCCTGTTCAGACAACGCATCGTTGCTTTTCCCATAAAAGGGCAAAGATCCAGATGACGAAGTTGATGTGAAATCGTGACGTAGAGGCAATTTTTCCATTATCTGTTGTGGTAAAAAGTCAATGAATCCGACCCTTGTTCTGTTTTTCTTGCTGATGATATCCTGATTAATATCCAAAAACTCGTATAATTTTGGGTGGTGTAATCTTCTCCAATAATCCGGCCACATGATAAAGCCCTTCTCCTCCATCAATTCATCATCAAACCATTTATGAATTGAACCGGCCAAATACGCATCTGAGTCCAAATACAAAGTTTTTTGAAACCGTGACATCAAAAGTGCCATTGGCTTGTACTGATATTTCTTCAAATGCGACAATTGGTCTTCTGAAAGAATGTCGTTCATGTAATCACAATGGATCGCATCGTGATGGTTTTCCAAATCAATTTGCGGAATGATTTTTTCACAGAAATATTGTGTTTCTTTGGAATATTGAGGAAAAATGATTTGAATTGGAATTTTCGAAATTCCAGAATTCAACCTAATTGATCTGATCACTCCTAGTAAAAACAACGTGTAAACTTCTCCACCAATCAATAAGATTCCTTGTTTTTCTGTAAAACTGTTTTCCAAGATTCCATTGGATTTACCTTGATGGTCTATATCTTGTGAATCCTTTTGAATCAATTCATGCAAATTACTTATAAAAGTAGAATGCAATGCAGACAATTTTTCATAGAATGCATCATTTGGAGAAGGAATACAACCTTTTAATGCTTCTTCACTCAACAAATCCCATTTTCCATCCCAAAGAGCCAAATCTCTCAATTTACAACTATCCATGGATCTATCAACAGACAATTTGTGTTCGGATGCATCTGGAGAAAATTTTTGGATCATTTCGAACAAGGTTGAAATGAATTGCTGATTTGAAGTGATGTCGTGCGTAAATTCCTTTTCCAGTGGGGCGTCTTTAGCCCCAGTGTTCTTATCACTATTGCCATTGTTGGTATTTGATGAAGACGTACTCGAAGATGTTGAATTATCAAAATGTGTTTTCCATTGTTCAAAATCCGTTAGTCTCGGCACTGCGTACACCAACGTTATTATACAAATGACAAAGAATAGCCCTATAGCAAGTGTCCTTTTTCTTCTGTTAGAATTATTGCCACCACTACTAGTGTATCTTTTGAATGATTGCAAGAGCGATCTGCTCAGTCTCGTGAAGTTCAGTCTCATGAAGATGATGACGAAAATAACAGTTTTGTTCTTGCTTTGCCGATGTCTTGCAGATGGTTACTGCACTCAAGTAGAATATTGGAGCAGTGTATCTATATGATTGACTTATCTTCAAAAGAGGAGTCACTACTTAAGAGTTTTGGGTCAGTGGTGAATTTCCGTCCTAGTCTTGATATATTTTTTGTTTTTTTTTTTTTTTTTGAAGAAGGGAAACTTTGAACTGTGAAGAAAATAACATCTTTTTTGCACTAAAAAAATAGTAAAAATGCGAAAGTTTATTTGAATGCTGGTGGGGTTTTTTTTGTGCGAACACGTCGGGGAACAAAACACCGAGATGAAGCTTTCCCAAAAAAAAGTTTTTCCGAGGCATTTTTAATGGCCGAGGTTATTTGATCACTTAGTTTTTATCTCCAATACAATGGCCACACTGTGATCTCCATGTGGAACCATCCATCAGGGCCGTTTACATGCATATGCATTGAATTTTTTCAAATAGTTGTTTTGAACTTGATATTGGATTACGATGACAAACCTTTTTTTTTCCTTCAAATTCTTCCAATGTTTCTTAGTTGTCGCTTAGCCTAGTCATCGAGTAAGAAACTTAGTGAGAAACTGTCAAGTTTTATACGCCAGTGTTCTCTTGACTTTGTCCCACTATTGCCACAAAAGACACGTAAACACAACACCCTCAAGAGAATGTACAATACACAATTTCTCAACGCTTAAGGTGTAGAGTTTCCTTTAAATATATTTCAGGGCGTACGCCATCTATTCAATATCTGCAATTATATGCATATTTTTATTTTTACGTTATATAACAAAAAATCATTGATAACAAGACTACCAAAA